>WURV02148244.1:20331-37757 GCA_011762755.2 Epimenia babai | reverse complement strand
CCCGTAACAGGATTTGTGACTTGTGGCTGATCACCGGTTAAGTAATCTAGTTCAGGTCCAGCTTGGTTAAAGCGAGCCGTCCCCGGTTGCGATTCAATTTCATGTTGTTTTTGGATGACTTCTGGTATCCCCGGAACCCAATCGTTCCCTTCAGAGCGATACCATGTGTCAGTTTCGACACCCATCATCCACCAATTTTGATCATCATCAAGAATCATCAAATCACGTAAGCGACCAACAAACTCATCCTGAGACAGTTGTCCACTTAGTTGCATTTGACGTAATTGGCTAACTTGCGATTGTGTCTCATTAAATTTGCGTAATAAATCAAGTTCACGCGGATTCAGAGGCTCAATTTGAACTTGCTGTGGTGGCGGTTGCGCGATATTTTGTGATGTGCCGAAGCCACCATTATCCTGTTGTAATTGCTCTAATTGACGGCGGGCATAATCCCCCGGATCAGCAATCTGTCCGGTAGCATCCATGCTTTCAGTCGCAGATTGAGAGTCATCGAGTAATGACCCTAATGAAGAGACATTACTATCGTCTACCTCACCACCTTGCAACTTCGCCATTTGTTGGCGGGCATATTCGGCTGGAGATAATCCCGTCACACCAGATGAGGTATCCTCTTGAGAATCCGAACCCCATACCGCACGTTCCGCAGGTGACAATTGAGAGATATCAATTTCGCCTGTGTCACCAGTTGATTCGGCTGGAGATACCTCATCACCAAGCATATCACCAACTTCGACTTCTACCGCGCTGGTTTCTTCTTGCAGATTCTGCAACGCCATGAGTTCAGTCATGATGCCAGCAGGTTCTTCCTCTTCTTGAGTCACAACCTCCAACATAGACATCCAATCTTCAGGCGCTTTTACACCCTCTGATGTGGATTCAGAATTGAGTTCCTTTTGCGCAGATTGTGCGATAGAGAGTATATCTTCTGGCGCAGGGATAGGAATCGCGTCTTCTGGGGCGATGGATTTCGCATCAAGAGGCATCGCGTCTGGTAATTCATCTTCCGAACGAACAATATCGGTTTCATCTTCTGGCTTAAAACTCGTATCCTGTTCTTTTGGAAGATGCCACGCACCCGTTTCTTCTGGAGCTTCATCTAGCTCTTTGGGCAGTGCCGGGACACGCCAACCAACCACTGCGGGCTTTTCTGGTGCGTGCCACGCGCCGGGGGTAGAGGGATCGTGCCAACCGCCATCGGTTGGTTCCTCATCCGTGTTATTTGGTGGCTGATCTGACATGGGCAATTGCCTTCGTGAGTTCACTTACAATTATCTAACAAATTTGCAACCCATATTATACATCAAACCGTTTTCATGTACGAACGTTACAGACATAAAAATCATAAAATGGGTAATTTATCGTTTTGAGAAGGTTTAGAAGTATGAGGCATTATGTTTTGATAGCCTTACACTCTTAAATCAATAGTCCTCCCCTTATTTGGCTGGATATCACAAAAAATTTCACGAATTTTTCATCAAACCTTTACGTAGTTCATTGATTTGTAATACGGTTATGATGATAATGTAAAATAAATCAGCTATAATGATTATGTTGATAGTATGTGTTTTTAAATAATTTTATTTGTATAAAGCTGATTGCCAAGAGGTTTTAATTCCTCAGCCATCAGTGATTAACCACATACGATCAAGCCCAAAGGGGGTAATAATGAAAGAATTGACAATCCCAAATCTCACCAATATGAGTGATGAAGAAGTTAAAGCATGGATTGCAACCCTAACCACACCGACTGTTTACAAACACATGGCAACATTGGTTGACATTATCGTAAACCGCTTCGGTAACAACGCCAGCGTCACGACATCTACTTACGGTCAACCAAAAGTGGTTTACCTCGTCGCAGACATGGATTAAGAGCTATTAGTTGTTAGTGCATAGTCATCAGTGACTATGGCTAATGACAGAGCCTCAAACCGTCCAATTACCAAAATACATCGATCATATTCAGATGAACATTGCCAACGAAATGGTGATTGGTTTTTGATTCGTCTATCTAAACTCTTCTAACATGCCTTGTGCCACATAACGTGCAACGGTGATTTCATCTTCGGTGAGGGTCATACCATTTGTACCGGGGAACAAAAGACGTTGGGTGTTATCATGCGTGTGATGCAAATTGAGGATATGCCCGACTTCGTGACTACTCACACGCCGATCAAACACGCTCGGCTCATCCATCACAAAGTAATTACGTGATCCGATCCCATATGGTACGATTCCATTCGGTCCGCCAAGTGTCCGCGCATAAAAGCCATTCATCATAGACGGTTCGGGTAAATCGAAGCGTTCATCACGAATGCCTTCAAAAAAGCGCGTAAAATCCCCCGCATTCACACTGCGCAATACATCCGGCGGGACCTCCACCATACCCACGAAAGTCGGTTCGAGGTAAATATCCGCCTGCCCCCAAATACTATTCATCCCATCCAGAATCGCATATAGATCAGACACTGTACGATCTGATGAAATCGACATATTAGGAGCCTCAACATCATCGACCAACACATATAAAGAGATCGGAATCACGATCAGGTTTTGATCTTCGGTTGCACTCGTGTTCTGGGTATCGGTATATAGTATCAAGGTGGCACACGCCAACCCAAACACCGAGAATAAAAGCATCAAAGCACGCATTAAACATCCTCATTGCATGAATTTAGGTATTAATCATCCCATAAATTAGTTTAATGGCAAAGACCTTTCTATTTACTTAAAGATTGTGACAATTTCGTTCGTTAATTTTGAAATATGTGACAATCCTAAAACCATACGAAATTCACTTGACGATAAATATATATCGGGTGTATCGTAATGAATACATATTCATTTCAGTGAATGGGTATTCATTTATAAAATTTAATACCTGAAAAACGATGTTAATTACTATTTTTGCTTATTCAAGATGGCGGGCGAGAAGAATCTCGTTCCTACGAAACTACCAATAAATGTAGGGGTGGCATTCTTGTCATCCGAAATCTAAGAGTCTGATTGAAAATGGAAACAAAATGACCCAAAAACACGATCCAGTACAACAAGCGATGATTGATGCCCGTAAGACACAAATCCTACAAGCCTCAATAGAAGTCTTTGCAGATAAGGGCTTTCATCGCGCAACCATCAAAGAGATTGCCAAAACAGCCGGAATCGCTGATGGAACGATCTATAACTATTTCAAAAATAAAAAAGAATTGCTCTTGGCGTTATTGGATGGCTTAAATGAATCGGATACCCGCGAAGAAGACGTGCAATTAGGCATGGAGAGCGATATACGCACATTCTTAAGTGAGTACATTCACCACCGCTTAACTGTCATGATGCCACACATTCAGGTATTACGGGCGATCTTGCCAGAAATCATGGTCGATGCTGAATTACGCCAATCGTATTATGACAAGGTACTCGCACCGACTTTTGCATTGATGGAGCGATCTTTTGAAGCGCGGGTAAAAACAGGTGAATTAACCTCGCGTGACCCTAAGTTAACAGTACGGCTTTTGGGTTCAACGGTATCGGGAATATTGATGTTACAGATGCTCGGCGACAGCTTCACCGCCGACAATTACGAACAACTCACACAACACATCGTCGAGGTTATGCTCGATGGGATGATAGCGAAAGACGAATAAGACATGATTAGCGTCAACAATCTAAACTTCACCTATACCGGACAATCTGAACCCGCCTTGAAAAACATCAACTTCAACGTGGAAAAAGGTGAGGTACTTGGCTTTTTAGGACCGAGTGGCGCAGGCAAAAGCACCACACAAAAAATCTTGATTGGCTTACTCAAAGAATACACAGGCGAGATCAACGTTTTCGGGCGTGACCTCAAAGCGTGGCAACATGATTATTATGAGCGCGTCGGTGTTTCATTTGAATTACCGAATCACTATCTCAAACTAACCGCCATCGAAAATCTACACTACTTCCAATCACTCTATTCTGGTGGAACGAATTCACCCGAATCCGTTTTGGAAATGGTCGGCTTAGTCGATGAGGGGCAAAAGCATGTCTCGCAATTCTCAAAAGGGATGCGTAATCGCTTAAACGTGGCGCGTTCATTGCTTCATCGTCCCGAATTACTCTTTCTCGATGAGCCAACAGCAGGGCTTGATCCGGTCAATGCGCTACGCATCAAAGACGTGATTAAAGCACAACAAACACAAGGCACAACGATATTCTTGACCACACATAACATGAGCGTCGCTGAGGAACTTTGTGATCGGGTGGCATTCATTATAGATGGCGAAATCAAACTGATCGACACACCGCGCAATCTCAAATTGCAATACGGCAAACGCTTGGTGCAGGTCGAATATAGCATGAATGGACACCGTGATAAACGTGAATTTGCGCTGGATGGTTTAGGTGCAAACGGCGATTTTATCAGCCTATTGCGTGATAATCCGATTCAGACCATCCATACACAAGAAACAACTTTGGAGAACATCTTCATTGAGGTCACGGGACGGAGCTTATCATGACGCGCTTAATGGCTACCGTTCGCTGGGATGTAACCCTGCAATTTCGTTACGGCTTTTACTATGTCAGTGGATTTATCGTGCTGATATGGGCGGTTTTACTCAGCCAAATACCAGCAGATAGTCGCTTTGATTTGATCTTGCCAGCCTTTCTAGCCATGAACTTACTGATTACCACCTTCTATTTTATGGGAGCATTGGTCTTGCTAGAAAAAGGTGAAGGCACACTGTCTGGTTTGGTGGTGTCGCCATTACGTGAAGGGGAATACTTGATCTCGAAAGTAGCATCGTTATCAGCGTTAGCCATCATTGAAAGTCTTGTTGTAGTCCTGTTCGTTTATGGTGTGGACTTTAACGGGCTGTTTGTGCTTGCTGGCATGATCGCGCTTGCTGGATTTTATGTGTTAGTCGGCTTCATCGCCATCGCTCGCTACGACACACTCAACGACTACTTGATGCCATCTATGCTATTCGTCACAGCGTTGATGTTACCTATGCTCGATCACCTAGACATGGTATCAAGCCCAATTTTTTATCTACATCCCGTTAATCCCATGCTCGCGCTGATTCGTGCTGGATTTATTGAATCGCCAACATGGGAAATCACTTATGGTGTAATCGGGTCTATGCTGTGCGTTAGCGTGTCATTTGTGATCGCTCGGCGCGTATTTTATCGTTTCATCGTCCGTAGTGCGGGAGCGTAAACCTGATGATACACACACTCAAAATTTACCGTTCACTCGGTCCGGTGGACATGAAAAACATACGACGTGATTCCCTGCTGATGTGGATTCCATTGTTGCCCTTTGTGATGGCGTTGATCTTTCGCCTTGCCATCCCTAAAGTGACCATATGGGCAGATGCTGAATTCGGCGTTGATATGACAACCATTTATCCCTTGCTCATGAGTTGTTTTGTGATGCTCGTTCCATTACTCACGGGGATGATGACCGGATTTCTACTTTTAGACGAACGCGATGACCGTGTGCTGACTGCCTTATTGGTCACGCCATTACCCTTACGGGGATACCTATTTTATCGCTTGAGCTTCCCCATGCTTTTAGGCGTAATCATGACTATCATCAGTTACCCCCTCGCCGGATTAATTCCGATGTCATTGGGCAATCTGATCGTGGTGTCATTCATGATGTCATTTTCCGCGCCGATACTTGCGCTCGTTTTGGCGACATTGGCAAGCAATAAAGTGGTTGGCTTCACCGTCATGAAGATGGTCAATGGTGTGATGATGATCCCCACATTAGCATTTTTCATCGACTCCGCGTGGGCAAATCTAGCAGGCATCATTCCAGCGTATTGGGGGTTAAAGGTCTTTTGGCTAATTGCCGATGGTGACTCCAATTATGGCATGTATGCGTTAATCGGAATCATCGCCAACATGATTGTTCTATGGTGGTTATTACGCCAATTCCAACGAGTCTTGCATCGCTGATCGTTATAGTGGCAGGATGAATAATCCCACTCATCCTGCCACGAACAAGAGTGCTTCTTCCAGTAAATCGGCATCTTGTCGATAATCTTCAGAGATATTGCGCGTAATTGACACCCATTCACGCCAAATTGTCCCTTCAACCGGTTCAAAGGGTGTGAACGCGGGATTCGAATCAATTAATACTTGCACCCGTTCTGCTGGTAATTTAATCCCGATTCCATCACCACCAACAAACGCAAACATCTTGCCATTCACCTTGAATGCCGGATACCCAAATGCTTTACCGAGCTTAACCCCAGGGATATCCGACACCAAATTTTCGATTACTAATTTATGATCTTCACGAAATGTAATGCTCATACCCACCTACAATTTAGAATATATGTTCATATTCATTATAGGTCATATACCCTAGCAAACGCAAGCAAAATGCCAATTGCAAATTACTCTGATTCACCCAGACTTTGCACGTAGACCGTGTTATTTTCCGCAACAGCAATCATTGTTTCCCCAAAATCAGCAAATCGTGGTCCGCGATAAGTCTCCAATGGAAAATCAGCCAGCATTTCACCTGTAGCGATGTCCCATAAAGATAGTGTGTTATCAAATGTAGACACAAGAGCTTGTGTGTTATCTGGATTCAAAACGACGATTTGGATAACGCCATCAATACTAAATGCAGTTGTACTTTCACCAGATGCAACGTCGAATACATGAAGCGCGCGGTCACTTTCAAAAATAATTGTTTCATCGGTGTCCCAGAACAAAAATCCAGCGAAATTGAATAAGCTCTCGAACGATTCGAGAATCTCTCCTGTTTCAATATCGTGGATGTTTAATACACTACCGAAATCCGTCGTGGCAAATTGCGTTGAATCAGGGCTAACCGCAGCGTGTATAATGGATTCGTCATTGGCTCCCCGTGTGCTAGCAACAATAGTCCAATCATCTGTGCTGACAACATTGGTTGTACCACGTTCACCAATGATGTATTGTCCATCAGGAGAGAACCAAAACTGTCTACCGCTACCATCATAAACATCATCGACAAAGCCAATTTGCTCGAAGCTTTCTGCATCATAAATTTCAATATCGCCAGTGTAATACCCGACTGCTAGTAGTGTGCCATCCGGAGAAAATGCCAAATTGTCCATTCGACCACCGTCAGTCGCTGGAATGTCAATCAGACGCTCACCTGTTTCTAAGTCAAATACTTCTAAAACAAAGTTCTCGAAGTGAAATTCCTCATTACGCCGAACAGCCACCGCGCTAGTTGTAACGATTACTGTCTCAGCAGGATTCAATGCAATGTCAAATATAGTCCCATTTTGGGTTGTGAATGTCGTCCATGCTGAATCCGCATCATCTTGAGCGAAAACCGGAAGCGCAAAAAGCAATATCAAAGCGCAAATCAATAAACGTGACTGCTTCATATGTCAAACTCCTCATAGTTGATTATCTATAAGGGCATCTTACAAAGCTAACGTACCAAAATCATGCCATTAGTGTGCCAAAATAGCGCATAGTAGAATTTAATGTGTGATATAAAAAGTTGACGATATATCTGAGAGGAGTTTGATGACACCGATTTAAACCGATGTCATCACAAAACTACTATATTTGAGGACTACTGCCCAACTTCCCAAATTGTTTCGCCATTGAGGATACGTTCTAATTGCGCTGGAAATGCCTGCGGATTGAGTGGTTTACCAATAAACCCGTCAAAGCCAGCATCACGAACCTCATTTAATTCACTGATATGTACCGTATAAGCAATAATCGGAACACCATTTAATTGTGGCATCAGCCGAAGATCGTTAATAAACTCAATACCATCACAATTGGGTAATTCTAAATCGAGAAAAACGACATTAATGTCATTGTTTCCAGATACATTTGCTTCCACTTTATCAGGGGATGAAACTGTAATTGCCCCAACCCCTTCCCGTTTAAGCAAAACACGCAAAGACTCCAAATTTAAGTCATTGTCATCAATGATGAGCGCGGTCGTCATACTTCATTCTCCATATATCCATTTTGAGCATACCAAATATTATCACCCTCAATGCACGCCGCAATCTGTTTGGCAAATAAACGCGGGACAATTGGCTTACCAATAAATCCGGCTAACCCTTTTTCTTTCGAGCGCGGAATCTCAATCATCGGATCAGCAGCACTAACGATAATGACCGGAATATGTGCCAATTCAGCATTAGCTTGAAGCCGTTCAAACACATCGTACCCGCTAAGATCATGCCGGAGCATCAAATCAAGTAGAATGATATCTACAGGCAAATGATCGAGTACATCTTGTACCACATCCGAATTCCAAAAATTTTGGATAATAAACGCGCCTGTTTTTCTCAGTGTTACAGCATTCACTGCCATATTGGTGGCATTGTCTTCAATAATAAAAATACGTTTATCTTTAAGTTCGTCCATAGTGATATCCCCTTTACATATCTGAAATGTGCCAGACAGCCTCGCCTGATACAACACGCTCTAATATCGAAGGGAAATTGGCAACATTAATCGGTTTACCGATAACACCATCAAAACCGGTATTCTTTAAAAGTTCGACTTCTTCATTCATCACGCTGGCAGTCAATGCAATGATACGCGAATCGTTATAAGTGTTGTCGCTTCGTAACATCTCCATCATCTCAAATCCGGTGTACGGATACACATGGATGTCTAACAAAATGACATTCGGTACCTTCGGTAAAGCACGAAGCCGAGTCATGAAATTTTCACTATCTTCAAATATATGTAAATTCTCGATTTTCATCACCCGCTTCAAGATAAGGGATAATGCTTCACGACTTAATGGGTCATCTTCTACATATAAATATGTTAAATCTTTCATCCTTATGGTTTCCTAAATATCTTTCATCTTATGGTAGTTCGACGTTGTGTTGTCCTACATAAACACACCCTTAGTTCATACTTGCTATAGAAACTTCTCCCAATTTAACGGCAGGTTTAATAGGTAAAGTAAAATAGAAAATAGAACCATCGCCAACAGTGCTTTCCAACCATAAACGACCACCATGCGCTTCTACAAGGCGTTTAGAAATTGGTAATCCTAAGCCTGTACCACCCGCATGTTTTACGCCTGTTTCTGTTTGTTGGAAGGGTTCAAATATCAAATCCTGTTGATTTGCTGGTATACCCGGACCTGTGTCAATCACAGCAAATAACACTGAATCATCTTTCTGTTTCGCGCTTAAGGTGATCGTGCCTTCTTCTGTAAATTTAACCGCATTCGACAAGACGTTAAATAAAACTTGTCGGATACGCCGTTTATCAACAGCTAGCGCAGGGAATGTGTTATCAACATCGAGAATAAGCTCTACGTCTTTATCACCAATTAACTTTTCAACTGATGCGCTAACCTGCTTAGTCTCTTTGCTAACATCAAAATCTGCTTCAATAAATAACTTCATCATGCCGGATTCCATCTTACTGATGTCCAGCACATCATTAATCAATGCCAGTAAATGCCGTCCACTGAACAGAATCTTACCTAAATAATCTTCTTGTTCATCGTTAACATCGCCGAACGTCCCCATCTCCATCAATTCACTAAATGTCAAAATAGAATTCAGTGGTGTACGTAGTTCATGACTCATACTAGCGAGGAACTGCGCCTTGATATGATCCGCTTGTTCTGCTTCTTCACGCGCCTGCTCTACTTCAATGAGTTGTTCTTCCAATTTAGCGATTTGTACTTTGTCACGATATTCAACTGCATCTGCCATCTGATTAAAGGCAAGACCAAGGGCACCAATTTCATTTTGTGATTTGATTTTGGCACGTTGTTCCAGATTACCTTCAGCAATTAACGATGCGGTTTTTGTTAATGTAATAATAGGTAAGGAGACACGTAAAGCGTAGCCCACACCAATTGAGCCCGCTAACACTGCAATAATTACTGTAATGACACTAATTGTGTCACGCGCTTGACGTAATGGTGCAAGTGCTTCATATTCGCTAATCTCTGTTAAGAAACCAACTTCTAATTCGGGTATCCAACGATAAACACCATAGACTGTTTGTGCCGGACTTCGATAATCTTGATAAACGCCTGAGCCATTCTCTCCGTTAAGTGCCATATTGATACCCTCAGTTCGATAAGCGCGGGTTAAAGGGTATCCTTCAGAACGACTGGGAGTGAGTAAATAATTATTCTCAAGACTAACTAAATACGTTTCTCCTGTTTCTCCTAAACCCGTGCGTTGTAACATGATTGTACTTAAAGTCTCAACATTATAGCGTGCTACAACCACACCAATAACAGTGCCATCGTTTGCTTCAATTGGATCAGTAGCCAATAATGCCAATTCTTGGGTAGACACATCATAAAAAGGAGGATGGATAAGATATTCATTATCAAAACTGGCATTATAGTAGGGCTGGCGTGACACTTGACGCCCTATAAATAAAGGTGTTGATGCCATTACCACGGTGCCATTAAGATCATAGATGAATAAATCATCAAACACTGTGGATGATTCTGCAATGTCATTGAGACGGTTGTTAACAATCGTCATTGATTCTTCATGATCTTGAGTTAATCCAAGATTAAGCACACTATTAAGCGTAGAATCTTCGATCAACAATTCAACAATCTCATTACCACGTGCTAACCACGCATCAATCTCTTGTGTTTTGAACAACGAGATAGTTTCCAAATCATCGAAAATAGCATCTCTATTTTGATCTGCTGTTTGTTGTAAAAGAATAAAAGTTGTGATGATGATTGGTACAACTGCCATAATCACGAAGAAGAGCATTAAATTCCATCGGAGTTGACGCCACCACTTTACCTGTTCTATTGACTTAATTTTAGGCTTTTGTACATCAATCATGTTTAAGTCTCAGTTTCTCAATCTCTTTTATTCGCTGGATTCATTAGTATGAGCAGCGTTGATAAATGTCAAATCATAGACTGCCTCATACTCAAATTCTTCTAAATTACCTTGCTGGATTAATAAATCATAATCAGCTTGCCATACTTCAGGTTGCATAGCACCTAAAGATAATCCGGGGACATTCATGAGCGGAATAGTTGCTTCTAAACGCCGTAATTGTGCGTCAAAATCTAAATCAGCACTATACGTTAAGGTCTGTGTGATTGCATTATTGGGGTCGTCAATTGTTGCTTGCATTGATGTTACAATCGCATTTACCAAGCGTTGTACCACATCAGGATTATTTGTAATCATATCCTCAGTTGTAAACAAAACGAAGGAGTAGCTATCAATACCATAATCACTCAATAAAATGTAGTTAGGGGTTTCTCCTGCTTCCTGAACCATCACACCTTCATTAATGATCCAACCAGACAGCACATCCGCTTCACCATTTAACAAAGGATCAACACCAAAATCGGTTCTTGGTACAATAGTCATATCCTCACTAGACATTTCCTGTATGGCTAGAAAACTATCGAAATTTTGCTGCGCGCCGCCATCACTAATCGTTATGGTTTGCCCCGTTAAATCAGCTGGGACTGAGATATTACTGGCTTCGAGTGAAATCAAGGCATTAGGACTGCGTTGTAAGACCGACAATATAGCGACTAGCGGTTGTCCTTCGGCTCTTGCCTGTAATAATGCTGATGAGTCGCTTAACCCAAACACATTTTCTGAACCGAGAACCTCAGCAATAGGATCAATAAATCCGCTTTCACCAAAGCCACCCTCAACAAGGTTCACTTCTAGATTTTCAGCGGCAAAGTAACCATTACGCTCCGCTACGTGGAATACAGATGATGAGTATTCGTGTATCCAAGAAGTCTGTAATGTAATCTCTGCCGTTTCAACAGTCGTGTTTTCAGTATCATTACTGTCATCATCGCTGTCGCTATCACATCCGGTAAGTAAAAGAATAAATAGGGTGGATATAATTAAAACAAAAGTGAATCTCTTATGTCGCATAATATTAACCTTCAACAATCATTTATATTAAGAAGAAAGGTGATACTTTTACCGTAGATTAATCTTATACGGAAACGTAATAATCAAGTATTAAGGAATATTTTGTTAGGGCAATTTTAACCGAATCAGCGAATATATAGGTATAGCGGGCAGGGGCAATATTGAGGGGATGAGGTTGATTGCACTAACTATTTGTTTAACAAGGATTCGTAACCTCGCGCACAACACGGAAACCAATAGACATATAACGATATTCAGGACGGAAACGATAACGGAAGGTATTTGTAGCGCGTGTTGCTGGGCTTAGATATGAACCACCTTTCACAATAATCTGATAGGGACATTCTTCATCATTAATCCGTGTATTCGTCCATTCCCACGCATTACCCGCCATATCCCAAACACCAAAGGGACTTTCACCATTAGGAAATGTATCTACTGGCATTAACTTCTTATACCGATTTTCCTTAGTATTGCAACTGTCCTTGTCAAAGGTATTGCCCCAAGGGTATTCATACTGGGCATCGCCTTGCGCCGCATATTGCCATTCTGCCGCAGTCGGTAATCGCATTTTGAATGACATATAATGGCTGAGCCAACGACAATAAGCGACGACTTCATACCAGCAAATATTTGTCCGTGGATGCAATGCCCCGCCATAAGGTGATAAAGGTTCAGGGTGTAAACTGTGCCAATGAAATGCCTCTTTTGAGAATTTCCACCAATGTTTACTGCTATATCCATCAGCATCATCAATAAACCATTGATATTGCTCATTGGTAATCGGATATTTAGTGATGTCAAAAGCATCAACATCCCGCTGTCCCCGTTTTCGATTGTTGCTCAAAACAACCTTACCATCCGGTATAAAGCACCAATCATCAATGATATATTCCCTTGCGACATTTAATGGTGCTAAGTAGGTTTCTTTCAGGTTATCAGGATCATAATAGAGATAATTCTTCTGGAACATCCGGTAGGAGTTGATACCGATAGAACGTGTTGATTCATGTTGAAGAAGTGCTTTGATTGCTTGATATTCACGATTCGCTTGACGTAAGTAGGCTTGCTTTTCTAATTCATCTTCAGCCTCTTGGAGCAGTGCCTGTAGATCAATAAAATGTGCGTCCACACCATCTTTAATCAATTGTTTAATCAAAAAAACAGCCATATCATAATGATGCTCATCCATAGCCTTACCAATTTTATTGATAATGCCAATAAATGCTTCGGTTTGCGACATTGTATCTGATGATGTGTTGATTACATTGAAAGAAGAATCGGGGAGTTGTTCTAATAATTTAACTGGTTTTTCTGCTAACTCACGTTCTGCCATATAAAGCGCAGAAAGCATCGTTTTTACAGCATGACCATCTAATCCACGACTTAAATCTGCAAATTGATATTCACTTAGTTCATCAGGAATAACTGTATTTTCTTGAATAACAATCGGAAAGACACTCTTGTCTAGTCGGCGTGCAATCTCAAGCTCTTTCTGGCAATAATGAGAGGCGATTGATTCTGGTGATAGCAAGAAGATAAACCCATCACACCATTGCAACCGATTCATAATTTCATTCCACCAGCGTTGCCCAACATGCAACCGTTGGTCGTACCATACCTCATGCATATCAAGCATATCAATGACTTGCTCACAATAATGTTTATCTACTCGTGCATAGCTAACAAATAACCTCATCGTTGATTACCCTAATAAAACAACTACTCTTCGTTATATATCTTAATTATACGCAAGAATTACTATATATTAATATAGTTTTTTACTTTTTAAGGATTTATTGTGTATCAAAGTTGTAATATCGCATTGAATTACAAAGCATATTTGACTATCTCAGATTAAGTAATAAGCATAAACATATAATTTTCTAAATAGAAAATGTTTTGTAACCTGATGATTACTATGCGAGTAGTATATGAACCGGAATTTAGGAACTGGTTTTGTATAGAATATGGTGGTGTTCAACAAGCCTTCAGGAAATAGTTATGCGTACATGGCTCATAATCATAAGCTGTCTAATTTTGATAACAATCGGTAGATCAAATTCTGTCTTAAGTGATGGCAATACTGATTATCCTATTATTGGTGCTGATAATATTCATTTACTTCAACGCATTGATCCGATTGGTAGAGGCGAAATTGAAGAGATGCAATGGTCACCGGATGGGCTCTGGCTTGCTGTGCGAACAACCATAGCCGTGTGGTTATATGATTCACAAAATTGGCTGGCTGAACCGATTGCATTCTATGTTCTAGATAATGTCGAAGGGATGGTATTTTCACCAAATAGTGATTTATTAGCTGTTTCAGGCTGTCGTGGTGAGATAGAAGTAGTTGTTCAATCACAGAGTCCTAGCAGATTTACGTGTGAAGAAAACGAAACGCATGTCTGGCAACTGCAAAATTTAGAGCAACACCCTATCGTAATTCTGAATGGTCAAACTCATATACAGGCGCTCTTTTTCGGATTATTTGACTCCGATAGTGATGAACCGACTCTAGTTGCCGTCACAACGGATAACAACATTATCGTATGGAAGGATAATAATCAGTATAGTATTCAGGTTGAACCGGATGAACATATTCTCGATGTAATTGTGAGTCCTGATTATCGTAGTTTTGCGACCTTACAACGCGCACCTGCGGGATTTCTTGTTTCACACCTTGTACGTTTTTGGTATACCTTTGCTTTATCTTATCCATTTGCAACTTTTGAATATGAGTACACGCACTTTACCGCGCCACTAGACCATGAAATTCAAAATGTGTTCTTTAGTTCTGATGGTCATCATGTCATCGCGCAGACCTCGCAGGGTGTCGTCTTTTGGGACACAACCTTAAATGCTGAGACGCGGGTGTTTGAGACTGCTCCACTAGTTTTAAGCCCCAATCAACAATATGCCCTCGTTCGTGCTAATTATAGTGGTACTCAACTGTGGGACGATGCCGAGCAGGTTTTATATCCGCAAATGAATAGCAGCGGAGATTACACACAATTAGCGTGGAATCGGTTGCAAACAATAGCCTTTAGTCCCAATAGCCAATATGTGATTTTGGGGAGGCAGGATGCGAGGCGTGAGGAGGATTCGCCGACTATGAGCGTATGGGAAAGTCGGAATGGTGAACAAGTCGCAAGTTTTATGGCGTATCGCGCAGAGTTACATACCTTCTCGCCGGATGGACACTTATTAGCATACATTGATGAGGATCATAATGTGCGTGTTTTTGATCTTAATCAGCGTGAGGAAATGGCACAATTCACCGGATATTCTGTGGGCGTATGGGGTGTTGGCTTTAGAGCAAATGGCGACATTATCTACTCATCCTGCCAAACAACATTAGTTGCTGGTGCTGATCGTATTTGCAACCCTTCATATTTACATATTGGAGATGAGACAATATCTATTCCTCAGACGGTTACCTTAGCGATTGATCCCCTTGATCGGTTTGTGTATATCGTGAGTCGTCGACGATCTATCTTGTTTGATTTAGAGAGCCAAACAGAACTTACAAATATCAGTGAATATGGGGCGTATAACGCTGAGTTTAGCCCAGATGGTAGCCAACTGGCACTTAGCGGTTCCGACACGATACCTGTTTTTGCCATCAATGAGGCAGGCGAGGCAGAATTGCAATTTGAGCTGGTTGGTCATCGTTCATGGGTAATGGATGTTGCTTTTAGCCCTGATGGTTCGTTAATTGCTACGACTGGATGGGATGCAACAACACGTATCTGGGATAGTGCGACTGGTGAACAACTTACGATTATGATTAATGAGCGACCTGAGAGTGAAATTGTGGGTGGTGATGGTATAGCTTTTACACCTGATGGACGGTATCTCGCGTCTGGTACTTGCTGGTGGAGTTATTCGATTGCACAAGAGAGTATCTGCGTTGAATCTGTCGTCCAATTATGGAATGTTGAGCAGGCACTTGAAATAGGCGAACTGCAACCAAGTGATATTGTGCGGATTTACGAAGGAGCGAGTGAGTTCACGATCAACCTAGAATATAGCCCCAATGGTGAATTGTTGGTTGCATCCACAACACCGGAATCACGTTATGGAGGTGGGGGCAATCATATCCACATATGGGATGTTGAAACAGGTGAATTGGTACGGCGATTAGATGTCAGTGGTACGACACAAGTTGCTTTTAATGATGACGGTACAATGTTAATCGGTAACAGTGATGAAGGCGTGGTTTATCGCTGGATAATACCTTAATTATAACTTTCTCAGCCCTCACTACACTTTCAACGTGCATTCAGTTACACTAGATTTGTGATTCGCACATAAATAAAGTAAGTATTGGGAACACATAAATGGCAAAAGAAAACCTTAAAAACGACGAAAGCACAGATGAAACCCCAGCACCATCGAATTTCATCCGTGACATCATTAATGAAGACAACAAAACAGGTAAGTTCGACGGCAAGGTGCAAACGCGCTTTCCACCAGAGCCGAATGGTTACTTACACATTGGTCACGCCAAGTCAATCTTTATGAACTTCGGCATTGCGGAGGCTTACGGCGGAGTCTGTAATCTGCGTTTTGATGACACCAATCCAGCTAAAGAGGACACCGAATACGTCGATGCAATCCAAGAGGATATTCGCTGGCTCGGTTACAATTGGCCCGGTGAGGCACTCTTCGCATCGGATTACTTCGACACACTCTATGATTACGCTGTCGAGTTGATCAAAGTCGGCAAAGCCTATGTCGATCACCTCAGCCCCGATGAAATGCGTGAGTATCGTGGCACGTTGACCGAAGCGGGTAAAAATAGCCCCCATCGTGATCGCAGTATCGAAGAAAACCTTGAACTCTTCGAGAAGATGAAAAATGGCGAATTTGACGAAGGCACATGCGTCCTCCGCGCTAAAATTGATATGACATCCGGCAACATCAACATGCGTGACCCAGCCCTCTACCGCATCCTACACGCACACCATCACCGCACGGGAGACAAATGGAAGATTTACCCAACCTATGACTTCGCACACGGACAATCTGACTCAATCGAAGGCGTAACCCATTCTATTTGTACACTAGAATTCGCTGACCATCGTCCACTCTATGATTGGATGTTAGACACACTCGAAATTTATCATCCACAACAAATCGAATTCGCACGGATGAATTTGACTTATACCGTCCTCAGCAAGCGTAACTTGCGCCGATTGGTTGAAGGCAATTACGTAACTGGGTGGGATGATCCCCGTATGCCAACCTTAACCGGTATGCGTCGTCGTGGCTATCCAGCAGAAGCCATCCGTAACTTATGTGAAGATTCCGGCGTAGCAAAAAGCAATAGCACCATCGAAATCCAACTCTTGGAGTACCATGTGCGCCAAGTTTTGAATAAGACGTCCTTGCGTGTGATGGGTGTGCTTGATCCGATTAAAGTCGTGATCGAAAATTACCCAGATGATCTCGTTGAAGAAATGGACGCGGTGAATAACCCAGAAAACCCAGACGATGGCACGCGCAAAG
>WURV02148244.1:0-20321 GCA_011762755.2 Epimenia babai | reverse complement strand
CTACATCGAACAAGCCGATTTCCAAGAAGTCCCACATGAGAAATTCCATCGCCTCTCTCCAGAACGCGAAGTACGCTTACGTTACGCTTATTTCATCACCTGCACCGATGTCATCAAAGACGATGAAGGCAACATCACCGAATTACGCTGTACCTATGATCCAGAAACAAAAGGTGGTAATTCACCGGACGGACGGCGCGTTAAAGGTACATTGCATTGGGTATCTGCCGATCACGCCATCGAAGCCGAAGTCCGCAATTACAACTACCTGTATACCAAGTCTAATCCCAACGATACCGAAGAGGGCAAAGACTTCATCTCTAATCTCAATCCAGAGTCCTTGGAAGTGGTTAAACCCGCTTACATTGAACCCGCCGTTAAAGGTGCAAAAGCAGGCACACGCTATCAATTCGAGCGTCTCGCTTATTACGTTGTAGACTCTGATTCCACCGACGATAACATGGTCTTTAATCGTACCGTCACCTTGCGTGACAGCTGGAAGAAAATCGTCAAAAATAGCTAATCCCTAAACACACCAACGGGGCGACGTCTATACGTCGCCCCGTTTTTGATTCAATATCACCTTTTGCATCCGCGTTAACACCAAATCCAATATTCAAAAGAGCATAAGTGCATGATCAGATTGGGTGGATGGTTATTTCCTTATTCAGGAGGTAGTGGCAAAAACAAACGCCCATGTCCATATTCGATTCCGCCAGATGGGTCTGGTATAGTGGCTTCTAAAATCTGTTGAAACATAACATCTCGTGAGAGTGTAAGATCAGCACTCCACATCAATGCGGTAGCTCCGGTAACAATGGCTGTTGAAAACGATGTTCCAACAAGATGGATACCATTTGGCAAAATCATTCTATCACCCGGAGCAACTAGATCCGGTTTTGACTGATTATCGTATGTCAATCCCCACGACGAATAAGACGCAATAGTATTTCCCTCTAATGCACCAACTGTTAACACATCACGACTATCATTAGGAATAAGAAATCGGCTAGTCCAAATTTGCCAAGGTAATAAATCAATGTAATCAACAAGTAGAGCAAATTGCACGCCTTGAGATTCAAACCAAAGCACATCTGAATTTTCGTCTAAAATTAATCTCGACAGAATAGAAATTTCAAAAGGCTGAGACATATCAAAATCAAGCCAATCAACGGCTGTATCTTGAGGATCACCAGTTTGTGTCTGAGGGGATAAAAAACCTGAACCTATATTCTCTCCATCTGGCGAACAATCCGAAACGGGTTGAATATAAAGCCTCAAATCTATCGCATTTGCGTCTACGTTTTGGTCAGCATTATCTCCCCAAGCAAGCATAACTCGCCCTCGCAGATCATCTTCTTGTGCGGGGATGCAAAGCGTTTCCGAAATAACACCATCAATTGCAAATTGGTGCCAGCCAGTTTCAGATGGCGTTATCCTACCCTCAATTACCGCATTAGCGTAATTACCAGCCGTATTGATCCATAGAATATCAAAATCATTGATCGCTTGTTCTACCCGTTGTGTCCATAAACTAGAACCATCTACTTCAAGAATGAGTACCCCTGCTGGATGGTTCACAATCTGAACACGAGATTCCTCCATAAAAGTGACACAATCATCAAAACTCGTAAAATCCTCATAGCGACAAGCGTATAACTCAGCATCAGGAGCAATCTCATGGATGACTTGTAGTATATGTATGCCATGTGGATTTTCACTAAATTCAATATCAAGTTCTGAAAATAGTGGGCTGGAGGGGCTATATACAGGATTAAGTTCTGACTCTGCTGGTATTTGAATAATGACGTTAGCATTGGTCAGGAAGTCTTCAAAGCCACCAAAACTAAGATCAATGACACCTATTCGAATACCTCGCCCTGTCCAACCTGCTGATCGCCAATCACTTATTCGAGTTTCATTGGCTATAGTTGATAAAAATCCGGTTTCAATTTCGTTAGTCCCAACTTGCTCACTATTATTCGAAATAGGTGTTGGTGTAACTGATGTAAGCTCCTCGGTTGCTTCTGACTCGTTGGGAGAATTTGACGACGAGCGATTAATGACTAAACCAACCACCAAGATTATAATCATAATTAATAGAAAAATACCGATTATTAGTGGTAATTGCCATGATGGTTTAAGGGGTTGTTCTTCGATTTTGGTTGTGGATAGTTTCTCTGGAAAAATATCACCAAATTCATCAGCTATGGTGTTTAAGAGTTTTTTGAAGTCTTCCTCAAAATGATCATGGCGCATATTGATGGCATTCAAGAAAACCATATTATTTAAGCGTCTTGGCAATTGCGATTCACTCGGCATGGGGGCATCATCAACTAATATCGGAATAACTCTGCGTTCGTGACGTAAGCTCATTTCAATTTCAGCGCGAACGGGGTCATCTGGGTCATCCAATCGGCGTTGTTCAGTTTTCTCATCTTTAATATCAATCCATTTATCGCCGATAAGTACGAGTACAACATTACTTTTCAGGATAAACAACTCTATACCAGCACGAAAGTCTTTCCCCTTTTTCAGGGTATCTACATCCCGAAAAACATAATCGTGCCCCAACTCTTCAACTAACGCATCATAAATACGCCGACTCATGCCAGCAGTATCAGCCCGCCGGTAGGATATGAAAACACTTACCATTTGTTTATACGCTCATTGTCATTTTATTAAGAAATTGCTTGGATATTATGCCATTTATCCCTAAAATCCACAACTTAACTGTAAATTTATTCGATAGAAAGAATCAAAATAACTACGAAATCTTATCAGTGACGTTCCCTCATACATCTTTGTGTTTTCTTCGTGTCCTCAGCGACTCTGTGGTTAAAACTGTTTCACTTTGCACTATTCACTCAAAAAAGAACCATTTGGTTCACACAGCATCCTAAATCCATGCTACCCTATCAATAAATGCAACAAATAATTCTAACTTTTACTATTCTGCCCGCCGAAATCAAAGTTACCCGCCGGAATTTCAACCCCGCCTGCCATCGTTTAAGGGAAGAATCAAAACGCCCGCCGGCTTTTTTTATTTTTCGGCGGGCGCGGGCAAACTTTAAAAATAACTATCCCTGTACGACTTTGCGCTTACCCTTATTAGGATTCCCATGCTGATCAACAGCGTGTGCGTATTGCCCCAATAAGTGCCCTTGCACCGGAATTATCATCGCGGCATATGCAATCTGCCCAATACACGGAATCGCGCCGACAAACAGAAACAGCAGGTTCACACCGATCGCATACAGAAGCCATTGCACCGTCCATGCCCCCATACTGGTCATTGTGCCAAACAAGCCTCCTAAGTCAAAGAAAGCGTTAATCCGCCCCGTATCAAGGTAACGAATCATCCCGATACCGAGCATCGGATAGAAGATGACACTATAGATCAGCATGATTGGCACCAAGCAACACAACGCCAAGATCGTGAAGAAACCACTAATGAGGTCATCGCTGATGATTCCCCCCGCAGACATCAAGCAGAATCCCATGATGAACATCGGCGTATTGTAGATGATAAACCCAATCAACACCCCGAATCCGGTGTTGAACAACTTGCCGTAATCATCCCATTTAGGGAGTATCATGGACTGCTCATCCCGCACATTGCGGACGATTTCTGCCATATAGCCTAATAGCATACACAAGGGAGCGAAACCGAAGAAAAGTACAGGCATCAAGAAGATTGATGCAAACATCATAATCACCATGATGGCGATCTTACTTACCCAATCACGATCTTCAAACACATAGGTAAAGGCGCGTCCCGCATCCATAGTCAATAACCTCTTACTTTAACTAAAGCGTATATGCCTCTATTGTATCCAATTGACCAAAGCACGCATATCATGAACAGACAACAAGTAACAATAAGTGCAATTTTGTGTCATTTTCACGATACGATTAACGACAGCATGTTATAATAAATTTACTCTTATTGTGCCACTGAACGGATGTCATGAGTAATTTTCTGATCATCATAATAGAGGTATGGTTGTTAGGAAGTATTTCTCTATGGCTTCATAACTATCATAATCGTTATGGTTTAGCACCCATACTATTTTACATCGCTACATTAGTAGCTGTCCTGCAATTTGCATCACCGATAGATGTCAATTTAGAATTTGCAACTGACATTACCCTTGCTATTGCATCAGTAACACTATTACCTGTCATTTTGTTGTCCGTCCTAATCATCTATATTGCTAATGGAACTGTTCCGGCGCGCTTGGCAATTGGTGGGATTTTGCTAACCACAATTCTCGTAACTGTGGTTAATGCCTTTCTTAATCTGCATTTCGAGATGACAGGAACCGATAGCAACCAAACGATTAGCAATGTTATTAGCAATCCACCACTCCGTTTGATTATAGCGTCTATGATTACCTTTGTTGTTGACTTATTTGTGTTGATTGTCTTTTATCAAGGCGTCACGAATTTTTTTAATCAAACGCGCCTTTCACTTGCTGTAGTCTTAGCATTATTGGCAGGAGTATGGTGCGATTCTATCGTTTTTTATGTGTTGGGAACTGTTGGGACATTAGATTTCGCACGTATTTTGCCGGGAGATATACTTGGTAAATCCTTTTCCGTGTTGCTACTAGCACCTATAGCCATCTACTATCTACGATTCATCCTACCCATAAAATCAGGCTTTATCAGCAATAATACACGCGAAACGTTTGATTTATTCTTAGGTGATTACAAGCAACTACGAGAAGAATTATATGAAAAACGGGCTTATTATCAGCAATTAACTGAGCATATTGAAGAAATTTTTTGGTTATCCGACCCCACTACACAACAAGTTCACTATGCGAGTCCTGCTTTCGAGCATATTCTTGGATATCCTGTTGAACATATTAAGAAGACTAAGTGGCTATACTCCGATTTTGTACATGCGGATGATCGTGAACGGGTTTTAGAGGCTTTGCCCCAACAAATTGATGGCATTTATGACATTGAATATCGCCTACTTCACGCTGATGGCTCAATTCGTCATGTTCGTGATCGAGCATTTCCTATTCAGGATGAATCTGGAAAAGTATATCGTATTGCCGGTATAACACGAGATATTACTCGACATAAACAACAAGAGACTGATCGTATTGCCTTAGCAGTCTCTCAAGAACGAGTAAACATCCTCAAAGATTTCATCAGTGACGCCTCTCATGATTTGCGTAATCCCTTAGCCGTACTTACGTTAAAAGTAGATTTGTTGGAACGCACTGAAGATAAGAAGAACCAAGAGAAACATATTACAGATTTACGGACACAAATTAAACGACTGTCCCAGTTTATCGATAATATCTTTACTTTATCTAGATTGGAAAGCGATACTAACCACACTTTTGTACCAACAAATGCCAATGATCTTCTGCGTGAAGTACATGCCAACTTACGCCCTATGGCACAAAATCATAAGCATGAACTTCTGCTTGACCTCAGTTCAGCTGAACTGCCTAAAATTATGATTGAACATGATAGTTTTGTGCGTGCTCTGACGAATTTAGTACAAAATGCTATCAAATATACTACAGATGGTGGCGTAATCTTGATGCAATCGAGGACAGAAGGAGCGGAAGTTTCGATTATCATTAGCGATAATGGGATAGGTATCCCCGAAGATGAATTACCACAAGTATTTAATCGGTTTTTCCGCGCATCAACGGCAAAAGATAACAGAATCAATGGTACTGGCTTGGGTTTAGCGATTGTAAAAACTGTTATCGAAAAACATCAAGGACATATCGAAGTCACAAGCAAACTAAATGCAGGCACAGCTTTTACTATACATATGCCTGCAATTTAAGACCGAATGGGAGGTTATTAAGGCGCGGTATATTCAATAGACCGAATCATATCGTCAATCATGCCCTGCCAATCATCCATCTCATTATTATCCGCCACAATAACAAGCAACACATAACCGCCATTTGCTAGCAAGGTCATGAATTGCACATCTTGCAAGGGTTCATTGTCCACCATCAGATTACCTGTCGCATATGCAGTCTCAATAAACCCAATATCGCGTAACGCAATCTCACCAACATCAATCCCAAGTGAAGGGTCTTCTAACAAGATGGCAGAAAAACCCTCAAGCGCAGACTCTACAGTAAGCTCTATATCCGGCTCAATAAGGAGTTCCATTAACTCGTCAGGTATAGGCAATATCCCCAACGCAATTTCGCCGGATTCGACAAGGCTACCATCACTAAGATCAAGTCCAAGCCCCGTTTCTGAGTTAGAAATAACCAATGAACCATCGGAGATTTCCGTAAACCATTCAGCCGGATAATTGATACTTAATGTACCTCCTTCGCTATCATCAATCGTGATGGTATCAGACAGCACAATAGCCGCGTCGTCGGTGCCCTCATCTATAACTGTCTCATCATCTGCGTCAATAACCGCAATCGGTTGAGTCGCCACATCAATTGACCCCACAATCGCGTTCATGATGTCGTTGTGTTGATCCAATTCACCAACCGCAGTTGCGCCATTTATAATGATGAATAAATCATCAAATAACAATCCAAATACACGGACGTTAAAATCATCAAATAACCAATCAACTGTAACAATGTCACGGCTACCTATACGTAGCCTTTCAATTTCAGAATCGATGATTATTGATTGGGCGTAGCTGGTTAGCATTTCTACGAGATCGTCAGATGGGGTGATGTTATTTTCCTCCAACTCATCGAATGAAAAGGAGGTGATCTCTATTAAAATATCACCCGATTCAAGAAGATCAAGAAGAACGTTTTCAATTAAATCAAGGTTATTGGATAATCGAATGGAGCGCGCATCATCATTGATTCCCCAATTTTCAGGGTAACTAATGATAAGGCTTTCACCCGATTCAAGCGTATAGATATGATCTTGTGTTAATTTGATTTCATCATCCTGTGCGTATAGAGGCAAAACGAATACAAACAACAAAATGAAGCTGATTAACAAGCGCGTTTTCATGTGCTTTCTCCCTAATATTTGGATATAATCACGATAATTCCACCATACTCTGATTTACTAAATCAAAGGGCTAAGGCGCAGTATATTCGATGGATAGAATCATTGAATTCAGTAAATCTTGCCATTCATCGCCTTCTCCCAACGCATACGACATACCAATCAAGACAACACCATTCTCAATTTCTAGCATCATATAGTCGGCGAACCTAAATTCATCGCCAGCATCACTGGTTACACTCGTTTGGGCAATTGTTATATCGTCAAGTTCGATAATTTCAATATCATCCAAGTAAAAAAGGGATGATCCACCTATGAGTAAAGACCGAAGCATGGATTCTAATATCTCAGCTATTGTAGGCTCTGCACCATCATCAAAGAACGAAATCATATATTCAAATTCATATAAGTGAATTCCAACCGAAATACCGAATTCACCGGCATCAAAAGGATAAGCCCAAGGGTAAAAATACCAATCCGATGACGCATAATCATCCACATCTACAGTGTTATTGAAAATGATTAACCTGCTGGGGCGTTCATCGTATGTAAACCATCCATCGGGGTAATCTATACTAATCGTTCCCCCAATCCCATCATCTGTCGAGGTCGTGTTTGGCAAATCAACTAGCCCTATAAAATCTTCACCAATGACAGCATCAACGGAGTCCACTATAGCTTCCATAAGGACAATGTGATTATCTAATTCGCCAAGTGGTGCATAGACATCAACGATGATCAAAACGCGCTCGATGATAATGCCATAACGCCGGACATCGGTACTATCTTCGTTTCTGGTGTAGACCCAATCACCGACAACTGCCATGTGAGTTGTTAACTCAAGTGGTTCAACTAGTAATTCAATATTGGACTGTGCGCTAAATCCAAAGTTGATTGTTTGCTCAGTTAAGATTTCAAGCAACGCCTCGTCAGAACGTAAACTGTTATCGTAGTCTAATTCACTGAGAGTAAGTGGATAAAGATTAATGAGCAATTCACCAGATTCTTGTGGAACAGTCGGTTGATTACTCATCATCAACAAGTCAGGATTATTAGCAAGTTGCAGAAAAGCAGGTGCTTCGCCGACAGGTGGCTCAGTGGCGTTCCATCCTTCCGGATAGTTGAAAATGACGCTATATACATCATCAACTACTTGTAGCGGTATGATAAGAGTTTCAGGCAACTCAATGTCATTCTCGCCATCATCATCCTGCGCGGATAAGGGCATAACAAATACAAACAACAAAATGAAACAGATTAACAATCGCGTTTTCATATGTCTCTCTTGCTAATAATATGGATAGAAGCACAACATTTCCACTATACACCGAGTCGATTATTTCGGCATGTAATGCGCGTTGTTATTTTTGAGAATAAGCAGTTTAAATATTCGTTTTCAATGAATTCCTGCTCGGTACTTATTAGCTCGCTAACAACACTGAAATTTATAGCTACTTTTGATGTAAAAAATACTTGACACGGAGATTGATTTACACTACTCTGTGTAAATAATACTTTACTCCAAGTAAAGATTAATGGACACGAGGTCAACAAAATATGGAAAACTTATCCTATCAAGAAAAAAACATCGCCGTATCACTATTTACCACCCTACTCATTTTTATATTCTATGGCGTGCGGATGCTTCATTTATACGAAGATGGGAACATAGAGCCATCAGAAGTGTATAGCCTTTGGGGAATCGTTGTCGTTCTCGGAATCATCTCAAATGTTGCAGCTAACGTCATCACACAAGTTGTATTGTCAGTTTTCACAGGGATTATGACGGGTGATATGGAAGAAGAGCCATTCATCGCCGATGAGCGTGATGATTTAATCGGGCTAAAAGGGATGCGGAATTCTTTCTTTGTGATGGGTGGAGGCGTTTTTATCGCAATGGGAACACAGGTCTTGGATATGCCTTCATTAACAATGTTCAACTTAATCCTTTTCTTTTCAATCCTGTCCGCGTTAGTTGGAGACATATCACAACTCTATTACTACCGGAGGGGATTCTAAAATGGGGAAACTGCACATCAGTAATAACATTCGGAAGTTGCGTTTTGAACACGATGAAATGACGCAAAAAGCACTCGCGGAAAAAGTAGGCGTGACACGGCAAACAATCGTCGCTATCGAAAAAGCAAAATACTCGCCATCGTTGGAATTAGCGTTTCGTATCGCGCATGTTTTCAGCACACCTTTAGAAGACGTATTTTTTTATAACCGAGAAGGTGAATAAGGATAACACGATGAGTACAACATTTTGGGACAACATGGCGAAGAGCTATGACAACAACATCAATAAGCACGATCTCGCCTATCAAAAAACACTTAACACGATAGCGTCATTGCTAACTTCATCAGATGTTGTGCTTGATTTCGCATGTGCAACAGGGGAACAAAGTCTCGATATCGCACCCTATGTGCAACGTGTTCATGGCATCGACTTTTCAAGCAAGATGATCGCAGTAGCCAATCAAAAAGCACAAGATCAACAAGTAGACAATATCAGCTTTGATGCTATTGACGTATTCGATGAACGCTTAATCAGTCAATCCTACTCCGCTATTATCGCGTTTAACATTTTTCACTTGTTGGATGATCCAAGTAAGGGATTAGCACGCTTAAATGATTTATTGCCATCGGGCGGGTTATTAATCTCACAAACACCTTGCCTCGGGGAAATAGGCTGGTTGTTTAGAAGTGTTCTCGGTTTCGCTGGTAAATTGGGATTAGCACCCAAAATTCACAACTTTGCGTATACCCAATTAGAGGCACTCATATCAAGCAATCAATTTGAAATTATCGACTCCCAAATTTGGGACGAAAACCATGCTGTTCGTTGGATCGTAGCAAGAAAACACTAAATCACATAATCAATCACTTAGGAGACAAAATCACATGAAAGCAATTGTATACACGGAATATGGCTCACCTGATGTGCTTCATCTTCAAGAAGTCGAAAAACCAACACCAAAAGACAATGAAGTTCTGATCAAAGTACATGCGACATCGGTCACATTTGGGGACTTACTGGTACGCAACCTAAAGACACTCACCCCATTTAAGTTCTCAATGCCGACACCTTTATGGCTTCCAACGCGAATGATATTCGGCTTCAGTAAACCTAAAAAGCAGATTTTAGGGGCTGAATTAAGCGGAACAATTGAGGCAATTGGCAAGGATGTAACCCGCTTCAAAGTCGGTGATGAGGTGTTCGGTTATCCGGGACAAGACTTTGGTGCTAACGCTGAATATATCACAATGTCAGAAAAAGGCATGGTAGCGATCAAACCAGCTAATGTCACCTTTGAAGAAGCGACGACTATTCCCTACGGCGCGATGACAGCGATGACAATACTCAAAAAAGCCAATATTCAAGCTGGACAAAAAGTGCTTATCAACGGCGCATCAGGCGCAATTGGGTCATATGCGGTGCAATTTGCTAAGTCTTATGGCGCAGAAGTCACCGGTATCTGTGGAGCAGAACGCCACGATTTTGTGAAAGCACTCGGCGCAGATCATGTGATTGATTATAAAAAAGAGGACTTCACCCAAAACGGCAAAACCTATGATGTGATCTTGGATGTTCCACATACAACCACATTCGGGAAAAGTAAAAAATCGCTCAAGAAAGGTGGTATTTATATGCTGGCGAGCTTCAAAACGCGCCAAGTTTTCCAAATGCTATGGACGAAGTTCTTCGGTGATAAACGGGTCATTTGTGCCTTATCTACAGAAACACAAGATACGCTTATACGTGTTAAAGAGTTGACCGAAAACGGCACAATCAAGACCATCGTTGATAGATGCTTCCCATTAGATCAAACCGCCGATGCACACCGTTATGTAGAAAGTGGGCGTAAAACAGGACACGTTGTCGTCACAATTTAACCCATTGCTTACCCCATGACTCTCGCTTGACATCATTATAGGGACGCACTTTAACTCAAAAAATCACTTTGAGTCCTCAAAAGTCGCCTTGGCAAAATCGAACGAGGGTCATGGGCAGGTATTTACAATTACTTTAGGGGGCGAATGATCTCTCCGATTATTTGATCATGCGTTTACCGTCACTCGGATTAAAAAAATCTTCCCAACCGTAATGTAAATCGAATCCTTCTGCTAATTTGCCAAGAAAACGATAGTGTAATTTTCTTGCAATAATATCAGGTTCTGCACCTATGGCTTCATAAAGATATAATTGCACATTTGAGTTATGAAAGATCACATTTCCAGACATAGATAATGGACTTTGACCTCCAAGAAGCTTGAATCGGCTTACGTCTTCTAACCGAAATTCGACTCCTCGTTCTTCACCCTCTGGGCAAACAATAACCATCTTTATATCGGGGTCAGCATAAACTCCATGAAAACCACCTCCTTTGCTTATATAACTTGGAGATACCAGATACATCTCACGGATGAAGGCATCTTCCCAATCAAGTTTATTGATAAGCAAATTTAAGTCTTCTTGTGTCTCAATCGACGTGAATTTAGGTTTATCCATAATTATTTGCCTCGATAGTTTATCTTAGAAATTTACACCTTATATTTTACTACCATCACCGTCCGCGTGTATTGACTGTAATCACGCCAGCGACGATCAATGTACCGCCGATGAGCGCAAGCACGCTAGGGACTTCGCCCAACCAAAACCACGCAATAATCACAGCGAACGCAGGGATGAGATAGAGGAAACTGCCGGCAATCGAAGCGGGTAAACGTGACAACACAAATGACCAACTCAAATACCCGATTGCTCCTGGGAACACGCCCATATAAATCACCGCAAGGGTTGATTCTGTGCTGGCAGATGGCATCTCGTTTATGAGCGTCGGCGTGAAGACCAACAACATGACTGTACCCGCCCACACCGCATAAGTTGTGAAGCGCAATGCACCATATTTCTTGAGCAATGGCTTTTGCCCAACTGAGTATCCCGCCTGCACAATCGCCGCCAATAAGACCAACAAGGCACGCTCATCGAAGTAAAAACCGTCAGGCTTGGTCACACTGATAATCGTCACACCCACAAAGCTAATCGCAATGCCAATCCAACCCCATTTATTCAAGCGTTCACCGAAAAAGACCGTTGCAAAACCGACCATAAATATCGGCGCGGAGACCACAATGAAGCTAGCAACACCTGCCGAAACACCAACTTCGCCTGCATTCAGCGCAACGTTATAGAGTGTAAACCCTAAAAACCCCATCGCAAAAATCGTCGGTAAATCACGCCAATCAGGTAATGGCATCCGTGTCATCACCGCATAGATCAATAACAGAATCGATGCAACCAAGTAACGCAACAAGGCGACACTCTCCGGCGCATAACTCTCTAATCCAACGCGAATCCCCGCAAATGCTGATGCCCATAACAGCACCACAACACCCGCCCCAAACAAACTGCGCTTATCCAACGAGTCCCAAAATGCCGAACGTGAAAACGATAGTGCGCGTGGTGTGTTCATGCTGTCTCCTATTGAGTGAATAACCTGCGTTCATTTAATCATGTGGTGGTCTTTATTCCCACCCGCTTGACGACATTCTAAGTTGTTGCTGAGGTGATGTAAAATGGAAAGATACGATATGACCTATCGAATAATGTGATACCAAGGATAGTGATGGATTTACGACACTTGACCACCTTCCGGATGGTCGCCACACAAATGAGTTTTAGTCGGGCGGCAGTTGCCTTGGATTACGCACAATCGACGGTGACTGCACATATCCAAGCACTTGAAGCCGATATGGATATGCGCTTATTCAACCGTATTGGCAAGCAAATCGAATTGACCGATGCTGGTGAACGCTTGCTCCGTTATAGTGAAAAGTTACTAGACTTAGCAGAAGAAACCCGTCAAGTGGTCACACAAGATGGGGATATAAATGGCACACTGACCATCGGCGCACCGGAAACCGTCGTTACCTACCGATTACCACAAGTTTTACGCCGTTTCCGTGAGCAATGCCCTGATGTGCGTTTGATCTTTCGCCCGTTACGCTACGAACAACTCTATTCAAGTGTCAAACAAGGTACTGTCGATGTCGCGTTTTTACTGGAACAAAGCATCAATCCGCACAATGTACACATCGAGACCTTAACCCGTGAGCCACTTGTGATTGTTTCTGCAACGGATAATCCATTAGCCCATCAACGCAATCTCAGCTTACAGGAGTTGTCCGGCGAGTCCATTTTATTCACAGAACGCGGATGTGGTTATCGCGGCATGTTTGAGCGGGTGCTACGTGCAGAAGGCGTTATCCCAACCAGCAATATGGAATTTGATAGCGTGGAAGCCATCAAGCAATGCGTTATCGCAAATGTAGGCGTTGCCGTTTTGCCTTATGTGGTGGTCGCCAAGGAAATCCAAAACGAATCGCTGGTCGCATTAGATTGGACACAGCCTGACTTTGCCGTTCACACGCAAATGCTATGGCATCAAGATAAGTGGGTGTCATCTGCCATGCAACAATTCATAGATATTAGCCGTTCGATTCTAAACGTGAAAGAACGAGAGGGTTAGCAATGCCCATAACCTATGTATCTGGTGATCCCTTATTGAGCAAAGCGCAGATTCTAGCCTTTGGACACAATCGCAAAGGGCGCACCGAAACAGGCACATTTGAGACTACCTTACTCAATCGCTATCCCGCACCTTTCGCCACGCATCGCCGAAAATGCCAAAAAGATCGCATCAAATCAGGGGAGTATTGGGTATGGAGAGAGAGTAAGCCTTATCTGATGTTTTGGGTAGTGCGCGAATCATCGGTCAGCGCGACTCGCTTACGTTATGTGCAATCCTGCGCCTTGAACATCGCCCGTAGTTATCAACTTGAAGGCTACAAAAGCATCGCCATCGCACCAATGGGAAGCGACCTCGAACGCCCCGAAATCCATAAGGTACTAGAGACGTGGCTGAGTAAGCTATCACTGCCCGTCATCGTGTATAATAAGTATGAAGCTGGAATTCATGCTGAAGAAAGTCTATAAATAATTATGTCAAATAAACATCCTTATAATCCCCAAAAACTACATGCACTTATTGAAAGTGCGTATCAACGTGCTAAAGCAGGTGATGAGCGTGGAATCGAGCGTTTACACCAATAGCTATATAATAATGAGTACATCCCTGACGGCGTTTTGTCGTGGCAACCTGCTCGCTTCTTCGTTGCGGAAAAACTCTATTTATTAAACGATGAAAAGGGCATCCATTTCCTAGAAATGATGATGAATTTTTCAGGTTATTCTCTCAAATACCAATCAGCATATATCTTGGCAAAGCATGGGCGGGATGATGCGCTATCTATTCTTGTCGATGGTATAGAATCTAAAAACAAATATGAAAAGGTCGTAGCAACACGTTTTTTAGCCAGACTAGGTGATAAGCGTGTGATCGAGTCTCTGATTGAGCTTCATTATGATTACCTCGATGATGACTGGTATTTACTCTTATGTGATTCTTTCGCAGGTAATATTCATGTTGTTCAAGCACTATGTAATCAGATATCACCCTATTCGGGTGACGATGAATGGACTCTAATTGTCGATTTAGATGAAAAAGGAGAACATCTCACCAAAACGCTCTTCCCTCTGCTTGTCCACAAACGTAAGGCAGTCCGTAAAAAAGCCTCTGAAGTCATCATTAAGAATTATGTTCTGAATATTGATCTTGATACGATGGCGCATCTCGAAGAAAACTATCATTCAAATGAAGGATATGATGTACTTCGTGTATGGTTACAAAGTGACCACAATGAATAAAAAGCATCCAATTAATCGAGAAAAGTTACCAAGCCTTATCGAGAATGCCTATCAACGGGCTAAATCAGGAGATGAACGTGGCGTTGAGCGTTTGCGATATTATCTTGAAGATGGGGAAATAATCGGCGTTCTAAAGTATGAAATCGCTGAAAGATTGTATCGCCTTCATGATCCTGTAGGTATTTTGTTCTTTGAGGATGGACTAAAATCATCTTCTTTTTATTATCGCTATAAGATTGCATTCACATTGGTAAAACATGGTCATGATAATGTGAGAGGTATATTGGTTGAAGGACTAGATGCGAATGATTTAATGGAGAGGTATCTAGCAGCACAGTTCTTAGGCAGGCTTGGGGATAAACGAGCAATCAATACACTAATCGAGGTTTATGAGCAATCTAAGAGAGAAATCCGTAATGTAATTTATTCTCAACTAGTATTGTATGATAATCCGGGTTGGGATATCGCGTACTTTTTTGAAAATGACAAAGATGCGATATACGCGATGTACAAATGTCTTGATACAGATTCCGATTTAGAAATGGATGACACCTTAGAAATAATCGCATATATGGATCAAGAAGGGGCAATGTTGCGGGATTTAGCTTTTCCATTGTTAGATGATAAAAATGAAGATATTCGCAAGAAAATTATGGATTTCATTATCACTCATTATATTACCAAAATAGATATTGAGTCTATTATCTATGTTGAAGATCATTACACATCCCATGAAGCCTATCAACTAGTTGATATATGGCTTGCTAGCCAGTGATTATTAAAATATCTTTGCCAATTATTATGGAAACATAATTTGAGCTTTAAAAACCCTTTATAACTTCTTGACTTTCACACGATGTCAACGCCTACACTCACTCTATAGCAACCCAACAGATAGACTATAGGAGGCATCAAATGGCATCGTTACCCCGTATTGATAAACGCAAGTTCGGTCCTTGGGCAATCGTCACAGGGGCATCATCCGGCATTGGCAAGGAGTTCGCCAAGCAGATCGCGTCAAGTGGCGTGAACGTCGTACTCGTTGCGCGACGCTTACAGGTATTAGAGGCATTTGGGCAAGAGCTAGCGCAGGAGTTCAACGTTGAGTATCGAGCCGTCGGGCTTGACCTGATGGACGAGAACTTCCTCGAAACGCTTGAGGATGCCACCCATGATCTCGATCTTGGATTGGTGATTTCCTGCTTTGGCGTGCCACTTATGGGCGAATTCCTCACGCACACACGCCATGACCTCATTCAGAGTGTGCAATTGAAGGTGGTCGCTCATTTGAGTTTGGCGCATCACTTTGGCTCTCGCTTGGCAGAACGTGGACACGGTGGATTGTTATTGGTCTCATCAATTGGTGGGCTTCAAGGCATTCCGCACGTTGCAAGCACCGCCGCCGCCGAAGCCTATGTGCTGAGTCTCGGCGAAGCATTGCACATCGAATTCAAGAAGCGTGGAGTCAATGTAACCGTGCTACTCCCCGGACCAACCGACACACCCGGAATCACCAAGCAGGGAATCTCCGCCGATGATATGCCGATGAAACCGATGCCCACAAAGCAATGTGTATCCGAAGGACTCACCGCGCTCAATGCCAATCGTGCCACACACGTTGCAGGGCGCATGAATCGCGTGATGGCGCGGTTGATGCCTCGCGCAGTCGCTACTCGTGTGATGGGCAATATGATGGGACAACTCGTCGCGGGAAAGGGACAATAATGGCGACGCAAGCATTCAAGATGACACGCGGTATGTATATTGGCACAGCGATCCTTAAGTTCTTATTGCGCGTTGGTGTACCGATGGGAACGTTGAAGTTACTCGCGCATCGTGGGCGTAAAAGTGGCACGCTTTACAGTACACCCGTCGCGCTGGTAAAACGCAAACGGCAACGTTGGCTCGTGGCGGCGTTTGGTGATGTCAACTGGGTTAAGAATGTGCGTAAAGCTGGCAACGTGCAATTCCAAGGCGGATTGCGTAAGCATCAGTTCGACATTGTGGAATTAGACCCTGCTGAATCCGCGCCAATTTTGAAGCAATTCCTGCATGATTATCGCATAGTACCCTTTTTCCAACCCTACTTCAGTGTAGATCGCCATGCGCCTTTATCTGAATTTGAGGATGAGGCGAGAAAGCATCCTGTATTCTTGATCGTTGAGTGAGTCATTGATTGGTATAGGTGTCGTGGGTTGAGCGGAATTACCGGATTGTGTTAGACTCAGGTCATGCGTAAATTGACCTTCATTCTATGGCTAATAACTCTGCTGACTGTCCCCTCAGTGATGGCGCAGGAAAATGACGATATTGAACCTGAGAACCTCATCGTTTATGGTGAGGTGATTTCTGGTCGCATCAACAACACAACACCAAGCGTAATCTATCACTTTGAAGGGTTACGTGGGGATTACCTTGCTGTGCGTTTCCGTGCGACGGGCGGTGATCTTGACCCGATCTTGATGATTCTCGATCCTGAGAACAACATTATGCGCGTGGGTGATGATAGTAATGGCTCATTTGATGCAATTGCAGAAGGCATCTTGATCGAAGAGCGCGGAATCTACACGGTTGTTGTGGCGCGATTCGGCTATGGTTTAGGCACGACATCCGGTGCTTATGAACTCAGCGTCGAACTCATCGGCAATAGCTCCGAATCGGGCAGTACGATGCGCTATGGTAATACGGTTTCCAACACCATTTCCAACGATCAATTTGAACTCTACTACACGTTTATCGCCAGTCAGGGCGACATTGTGAACGTCACGATGCGCCAACGCTCCGGCGATCTTGATCCGTATCTACGGGTGGTGCAGATCGTCAATGGGCAAGCGATTGTGCTTGATTCAAGCGACGATGTTCCGGGATTAGGCTTGGATGCACAGATCGAAGGGCTGGTGATTCCCGTAGATGGCACATACGTCGTGATTGCATCCCGCTATGGCGTAGATACGGGCATTAGTGCGGGCAACTTCACGCTGACAATCGACGAAGCCGCCAACAGTGGACTCGGTAACTCAGCGCAGGCGGCAATCCCGATTGGCATTGGTGCGCGCATTGAAGGGCAGTTGAATAACGACCAATGGGCGCGTTATTATCGCTTTGAAGCCCGCCAAGACGATGTCATCACGATCAGCATGTCACGCCCCAATTGTCAGGGCGGGTGCTTGGATACCTTCGTGTCGATTGCCAACGCCGGATTAGTGGTTTTGGCGGAGAACGATGATCTTGAAGATGGCGATCAGAACTCGTTGATTGAGGATTTCATCATCCCCGCGACAGGCACTTATTACATCATTGCCACGCGCTATTTACAGGATGAAGGCACATCCACAGGCACTTATGTGCTGGAGATTGAAGATGGTGGCAACCTCTTTGATGATGTGCCACAAGGTGTCTTGCGCTTGACCTATGGTTTCTCCACAACAGGCACGCTTGATGCGGTAACATCTGAGGTGGTCTACGCTTTCTTTGGGCGAGAAGGCGATGTGATTACGATTTCGATGAACCGTAGTAATGGTGATCTCGACCCATTCTTGTACTTGCTGAATAGTGACCTTGCGATTCTGCAAAGCAATGATGATAACGGCATTGACCAGAACGCGCTCATCAGCAGTTACAGCTTGCCATCAACCGGTGTCTTCTATATCCGTGCGACACGCTTTACTGATGACCCACCGACGACGGGTAGCTTCAACCTTGTACTCGCGCAACGGGTTGATGGTAGCTGAGGTTTACCTGCACCAGCCAAAAAATAAAAAAAGTTGGCTGGTAACTTGATTCTTCCCTCAAATGATGGCAGGCGAAGATGATATTTCCGGCTGGTAACTTTGATTTCGGCGGGTAAAGTCATAAAAGTTAGAATTATTTGTGCCTATCAATGCCACTGTAGCACGGATTCGCTGTCCTGTGTGAACCAAATGGTCAGTTTTTGTGGCGCGAAATTAGCATTCCTGCACATAATAAAAGCGTGTCATCTTAATTTGAAACTGGGGGAATTGATTGATGCCTCTCGATACGCTTTCTGAACGTTTGAATTTGCCACAATCTGAGGTTATCCGACGGGCGAACCAGCACACATTGGCTGTGCAAGCATGGTTATCCTCTCGATCACCACAAGCGAAGACTTTTACGACACAAGGCATACGAGCGAGTTCAACAGGCTTGCAAGTGCCTCTGCTTAACCTCGCGTTAGGGTGTGATTTTCCACTCGAAACACCAAATGATGTGATTGACGCAGAAATTTTGACGGTGAAGGATTTTTTTGTGCAACGCAATGTCCCGTGGTATTGGTGGATTGGGGCGAATCCTACGCCGTCCAATATTGGCGAACGCCTTCGATTGCACGGCATCATGCCCCGCGACTCAACCTTACCTGCGATGGTTGCCTCCCTTGATCGCTCATTTGAATCGCCTGATGCGACTATCACCGTTTGGCAAGCACAAAGCATAGATGATTTGGCATCCGCGAGTTATATTCGGCGCAAGGCATTTCGTTTTCCTGATGATGCCGCATTGACTTATTTTGATGCGATGCCGGAGAGTTGGCTTGCAAATGACGGGTCAAAATTATATCTGGCACGAGTGGGCGATAGTCCCGCAGTCGCAATAGGCGCATTGATTACACGAGAAAATATCGCAGGGGTGTATGTGATGGCGACTTTGCCTGAGTGGGGACGGCGCGGATTAGGTAAGGCGATTTTGGCGCAAATTATGAATGATGCACTGGCAGACGGACATCAAATGATGGCGTTGACGGCATCCCGTTTTGGTTTCCCTTTGTATCAGCAATTCGGGTTTGAGCATGTTTTTGATTACACCATTTATGTTGGGGCAAGTAGTCGTGTGTTTTAGTCGATTGAAATTTAAAAAGCCCTCATCCCCCGTCCCCTTCTCCCAATTCGCTTCGCAGGAGAAGGGGTGAAAAATCCCTCACCTGTGGGAGAGGAATTTAAGGCGATGGCTAAAATCACACGAATGAGTAACGCCTCAACATACGTAATAGCATCCAACTTGATGCTAAAGTTGCCATCACCGTCATGAGTAGCACCGCGACGACCACTTCATTGATGACAAAGGGTGGATAGGGTGGCGGATTACGCAGAAAATCGAGGGTTGCGATGTGCCCTTGTGCTACGATTTCAGGTGGTGGGAACACAAGCGGATTAATATCTATTTGTAAATCAATAAGGGGTAACTGCCCTAATTGCAAGGGTAAGGTTGTCAGTTGATTGTCATCGAGATAAAGCCGTTGTAAGTTACTCAAGTTACTGATTTCAGCAGGCACCTCGCTCAATTCGTTATTGCTGAGGCTAAGTGATTGCAAGTTATTCAATAATCCAATTTCGGGAGGTAATTCACTCAAGCTGTTTCCCTCAAGCCTAAGCCATTGCACATTACTCAACTCACCGATTTCGGCAGACACTTCACTCAGTTGATTGTTAGCGATGTGAAGCCATTCTACGTTGCTCAAACTACCAATTTCAGGAGGTAATTCGGTGAGTTGATTACCACTAAGTCTAAGCGATTGTAAGTTACTCAAGTTACCAATTTCAAGTGGTAATTC
>WURV02148233.1:0-17882 GCA_011762755.2 Epimenia babai | reverse complement strand
TCTCTAAGGCGCCTATATACATTTCGTGTGATAACTAATTATATTGTATAACACAATAGTAAGTGCATATAGGTAAACCATAGCAGTTAAATGAAATGATATGAAATAACTAATTATATAGCAAAACACGATAAAAAATACGTTTAAGTTAAATCATAGCCTAACACCATCATTAAGTGAAATGGAATGGAATTCTATTTTATTTCTAGTGCCCTCCCAATAACATGTCAATCAAAGACTCCCCTCAAATTTATGGTGACTACGACTAAATAGAAATGCAAAGAGTATAAGGAATAGGGGGAGTACAAGGAAAGTCGAGTGACATAGAGGGAGTTGCAGTTATGAAATTTGCTTGTGATGCATAAATGTACAAGTGTTTCACATAGTTCTGGAGAGAGGTAGCGTGAACTTAATCTCATTTTCCGTAAATACAGATACAGATTATTGGAGAATTTTGAATATCTGCTTGTGACAGGTGAAATATTTATCAATTATGATTCCAAGGTTACGAACTTACCGACGGCTTGATTTTTAATGATGTCTCTGAGTGGAGTGGTAAGTTTACCATGGAGTAGAGAATTGGTCCGAGAACACTACCTTGCGGAACTCCGTAAAGTAGGGAATGAGGAGGAAATTTTATACCTATGTACTACTGTCGGTTTTTTCAAGTGGTCCTGGAGCCATAAATATGCATTGCCATTGCCGACGACAGCAATCTGGGATCTAAGGCGAGGGATAGCAGGCCACACAGAGCTGTAAAAGTGTAAATGGTTCAATCGTGTGCTGTATGCCGTATACCGAAATGCACTGCGACTAAAATTTACTAATTGCAAATTTAATATTGCACTATATAGATTATCATGTGGAGTAGTTAGTAGTTACGGTCGTCTATGTAAATTAACGACAAACTAAGTAGCGAAAATGAAATTATGTATATTAGCCCACTGTCGCCAAACAAAATTAAATTAAATCGCTGAATAGTTGATGATCGCAATACTTATCGGTCTTTGATCACAGTATAAATACAATAAATAAGCCACTATCTATTATACTACCGTTGAGGAAGTCAGTACCTGACCCCTGCGCGACACGTTATTAGTCGAGGTCGACATGACCATTGCGTGTCGCTTTTAATTTCGTTACCTAGACGAGCGGAAGTTCCGCGACGATGTTAATGGCCAGACTGTGTGCCTTTCGGCGCGACGACCAATTCTCTCCAATTCACGAATAATTGCCGTAATCAACGCGTGCATTGGAAACGTCGACAGGCGTATAATTTCGACGCAGCTTTCCGACAAGGTTTGTTGATCGAGAGTACGTTTGCGGTAGTGGCCCCATCGAATCGAAATCAGAGAGACAATACTCGCCCCGGGCTAATATACGACGCACGAGGCGACACGTGCGCGTTAAACCGACACCGCTTGACACGTTGTTAGCGCCGTCTCGCTGTATGCTCTGCACGTATTACTCGAAATAATCAGCTTGTTACAGAATGCCATGTGTTTGTGGAAGAAACACAGCATCCTGTCTTTCGCTGGACCCGGCCTTTTTGCTCCAAGAACTTATCTACAAAAGCTTTCGATGCACTTCGGTATTAAACACCTTTTGGAGCACATGGGGGGTTAGTGAAGAGGCTTTTGTCGATCTGGTAATATACAAAGATATTGCTCGCCGTACACGTACACGTAGCTGATACTCCCGCTGTCGTCGTATACTAGTTAACAGGTTTCAATAACAATGTATTCTTCACGATCTACGTTAATCTTCGCATGTTCATGAACGCGGGAAGTCTCGCGAAGTTCGACTGATTATTAATTCTCTTAAATGTCTCATGATGGCGCTGATTGGATACAAGTAGACGAGCCCAATGCCCAAAGTCAACACCTGGAAACAATGTCATCGATCGATAATAAAAAATAAAGCATTGCATCTATGACCGAAACGCGTAAAACTTTAAGACGTTTACATTCCACCCTAGAGGTAGACAGCAGAACTACTGGAATAATAAAATGAACTAAAGTTTGGTGCGTTTCACTAATTCCATGTCACCATATCGTCCTCTCTGCCCTTAGAGAACGTTACATAATTAAGTAATCTATAAAACGCTACATAATCAAGTACTTGATAAGACCTAACATGTACAAGTTTGTCGTCCTGTTGTATAATAGGGAAGAGCGAGTACGACGCGATGTCGGGCTGTCGCTAAGTTCGTCCTATTTTTCGTATTATTGATGCCAGATATAGAGAGAAATCCGTCTGATTGTAGATCTATAATACTGTAATATTCGACTGGAAATAGATTGCACTAGTTATGTATAAGACGAGGTCTGAAAATAATATGAAATATATTTGATTCGAAGTCTGGTGGGGCGATATCAATAAATTCTGTGATTTCTTCTGTGATGGTTTGTAACGCCATCTTAGCTAGTATGCTGTTCCTTATAACTGACGTGTTGTATATTGTTGTTTTTGTTTACCTTATGAATTCCTAATACAGCTAATTAAAATTATTATTGGCTACTAGCCCCAGCGGCGTGTGCTCTGTGTTACTTTACCTGTATCTCGTCTGAGCAGGGTTTTGCCATGTATTTCCTGTCAGGTGAAACTATTTGCCATGCAGTTGCGCTTGCCGGGAACTTGTACCAAAACCGGTATTGGAAAGTGTCATTGCCCCCTAGTCATGACTTATACTTTCCCATAAATCGTACCGGGACTTTTACTTCCGTTTATTTACCTCATTAGTGTTTTTCAGCAACAGGAATTCCTTATGTCGTACATTATTATTTGATATCTGCAGTTTCAGCGCGCGATTATATTAAACATAACTATTTCGCAGATGAGAAATGTATAGCGCCTTGCGCGTTGCCAAAAGTTGTCAACATCATTGCCGCAAAAGCAATGCAATAACGCGAGACCCTTCTGAACGATACCGAGGAAACGTATCGGGTATGATTTTCGGGCGCGTGTCGGCGACTCATGAGCACGTCGTATTTCATTAGCCCAACTCGTGTGACGTCCTCGACCGTGCATCGCATAACGCCAGCGGTGCAGCTTTCGGGCTTCGTGAGTCGGCTAAAGTCGTTACGGCACAAATGGAATTGACGCAACCTAGCGTGACTTGACGAAACGGATAAGGATAGAGAGACGGGATAACAAATGTATCAGCAGTGAATATTATATCGCTCGCCGGAGGCCGGGAATATAGAACGTATCCTTGATCGATGTTAATTTAAGAATATTAGCCAATGGATAAAAGGGCGTCGGTTTACAAGGACACGCGTGCGCTTACGTACACGCATACACATACACACGCGCTGCACGCACATGTGTGCATGTATGTAACGTTTGGCCGATTAAGAAATCGTCATGTGGGCCACATTTAGCCCTTAACAAGGCTGGCCCCAAGGGTTCGGTGTTTAGAAACACGGTTATGAAATGGGATCCGAGTTCGAATCAGTATCAACCGCAGATTTTCCTCAGCCTTGTACTGCACAAAACGAGCAAGACTTTCGTACTCGAATACCTCGTGCATTGGATTCAAGTGGGTTTTTGTTCGCGTCTCTTCCTCGCTACTTGGAGTCCATTTCGATCGCGACTTGAATAAGTTGATTATTCCCGCTACCCCTAATTTGTGCTGGTTCTACGATGAGACCCAGCATACAAAGAGTAATGATTCTTCCGCCCCCGTCAGGAAATCAATATAAGAGGTCACGCCATCGTATTCACCCATATAGGGAAGTTAATTCTAAAGTAGTAACGTAACAATAAATCCTGGGACCTTTTTCACTTACATCGACGTATTCCATTACAATAAACTGCTACATGACTCAAGACACTGCAGAAAATGAGATGAGATTTCCAAGCTGATCGCCCTCTCTGTTTCTCTGTCTCTCTTATTCCTCTCTCACTCTGTCTTCCTCTCGCTCTTCTTCTTCTTCTTCATCGCTCTCTCTCAGACGCGCTGTCTCATCACGGTTATAACCTCCCGTCGCGTGATTTTTGTCGAGATTTTGATACTTCTTTCGTATGGAATCGCCATCTGCAATATAGTTTGTGGCGTCAACCTATTATAAACTGAGATCTTCAACGACTTCGTGACACGCGCCGTGGGACCGCGAATCCAGTTAGGTCGTCACCAGGCCGTCTTCTACCGCTATTATCTTCCCAGACTCCCGAGCGAAGAACTATAGGAACAATTAAGGTTGATAATTGTAAAGATATAACCCGTGGTTGAAAATTGCTCGGTTGTATTTCTTACACATAACACGTATTTCCATAATACTAAAAACCTGCTGTAAAACAAAAACACGATTAATACAGTTATATATACAGTGCCATGTTATACTTACATCGCCTACTAATGTAATATTATTGTGTATGTTTTAGGTTTTCTATGATCGTGTACGATACAAACACCGTGTGTATATTGTCTTTGAGAAATAAACAATAAACAAATAGATATGCCTATTATATACGTCGTTGCCTTGTTTTTGCTTCTTTCGCATTTTCGATGCACGACGGCACTTACGAGGCAGGATTGCATCCTCGAACACTGACAATGACCAAGACCGCACACAGTGAGTTTCAGCGAGAGTGGAGACATTTTCTTCCGATGACAGAGCCCGGTAATTGTCTGTAATGACTGCATGGGATGACGCTATTGAGAGTTATGATAAACATTAATTATGGATTGACCGTAACTCCAACGGAGAAGCGATAGAGCGCTTTCTTGAATGGCCACTCACTCACTCAGACTTGTGGCGATCGGGCGGTGGTATAAATACCGGTATTCCTCCAATACATACTAGGCAATTTATAATTATCGCAGTATGCCGGATAGCTACAATATATCGACTAGAATTGAGTCCTTTGGTGACTGAAAGGATCTAGTCATTACTTTTCACGCGCCACGCCAAGTGAGGCATACGACAGGCTCAATACCAAACCCTTTTTTGTTTTTTGTAACAATAAATGCACTCTTATTTTCTAGGATATCTAAATACGGCTTATTGGAAGAATTAACTAACCGAATTATTCGGGTTATTATCGTAATTATTGCCGCCGCCGTTGTCTAGTCGCGTTTATTAGTGAAGGCCGGACGGGAGACGGCTGAATGATGTGATTACGAAGTCTGACAATTTTGCGCTAAGACGGAATTGGCGATTTTCTTCAAGTGCCCGTTCACCTTGAGAGATAGGGAAAAAAAGATAACGAGAGAGAGGGAGGGAGGGAGGGAGGAAGAGATAGGAGGCAGGCAGGGTGGGAGTTTAGACAGGCAGGAGTAGAGAAGTATAAAGCAATACTTTATGACCAAATCACTTGTAATATTTAACTGATTTTCAAACTGTATTTTTAGTTATCCATAGTTTTCATAATTTTAAAGTGTCTTTGATAGCCATGTTTTAAAAGGCACTATAATAAATAAAATTTTATTTCATTTCAACATCTGTTAACACGAATAACAACTGCAATATCTCTAATAAATTGAACGAAAAAGACCAAAAAATCAAAAGACCAAAACGCATTAATAAACATATATTGAACCGTATATATTTTTTTCGCTACACTAAAACAAGATCTGAACGCAATTATTGGGCTTCACTCAACTGCTACCCCACATCCTGATTCGTGGAAAACGAACACGGATGGCTACGAATTAAGAGTAGTTAGTTACTAAGTCAACTATAATAAAGTTCACATTATCGGGTCTTGATTGAACATTCAAAGATGTGCAGACCTAATCAACGATCCAATCACTAACTTACTACCCCAATCATAATAAAATACGTGGAACATTCTAGATAGCTCGAGAAAAGTTCTTTTAACAACAACGAAGACCAGGGAACTTCAGACCATGCTATTAAATAACATATATTCAAAATTCGAAATGCATGGCAAATCATAGAGCATCGTTGTAGAATATATTTATAGAATATGTTTTATTCCGGCACGAGATTGAACCTACCGACAGACAACTGGACTGTCATTGTTTGTAAGTGTGACGGAAGAAAGGTCGATGAATACTTAGTATGCTCCTGGCACTGTCACAGAAGGCCTGTTGATTCACGTTTCGTATTCATGGCATACTTATGTATATTATGCATTATAATCAAAAATCAAGGGACAGTTAACGTACTGGTTAGAGCTTTTGACTGTGAGTCCAGGAAACGTTTGTTCAATTCCCGCTGTAGCCACTATACTCCCTGTGGCGTTTTTCGTGCAGAAAGTGCCTCTAACCCCTGGGGATTTGGGTAGCCCCTGCAGGATGATTCTGTTAAGGCTGTGTTCAGATTCTAGAGTAGTTATGAGTAGAAACGCGTCGAAAAGAGTCCATATGTACTTTAATTTTTAAAACTGAATAGCACTTTTAATAATTTTGAATTGGTATAATGAAAAATAAAAATAAAGGTTTCAATGACTTCATTTTCCCTGTAATATTAAAATGCATTTTTTCCTCTACAAACAAATCAATGATTCGATATTAACTAATATTGTCTTCCAGAAAAAACTATTTCGAACTGTTGCAAAGCTCTGGTGATTTCGTTAGTAGGTTATACTTTTGGTAAAACAAGCCCCAGACTGTTACATTCACTGGTAGACCTCCAAACACGATAAGAGTTGAGAAAGAACCGAATGGGGATGAAAGTCACAGCCGTTTTGCTTGTGGACAGGAGATTAAAACTGGCGCTTGAATTAATGTCTCCGAAACGACACGGCGCTAGAGATAAAAACAAGGTGGCGCGTTTTCACTTTTAACGTTCATTTTACGTCTCGGCATCTTCAAAGCGTCTTAAGACAATCCCATCGCCATAGTGGCGCTGTGAGGGAGATATTACCGTAATATCGATTAATGATCACTGTGGGATATGTACGTGTGTTTATAACCACATAAATATAGGCTAGGGGATCTGTCATTTTAACGGAAAGTTATGCTTTGTGTGCAGCAATCAGATTACCGAAATGATTGAGATCGAGATATTTTTTGGGTTTCCTCGTGCAAAACAGACCACGTGTGAAAGTTTTTTGTACATTCGATTAAACCTAGTAGTAACGCAACGCAAGAGATTAAAGGTTTTATAGAGATATATTGCTTTTATATAGATTAACTACTTTTAGCGATTACAAGCTTCCGCATCTACACTATGCTTCATGATACTGAATGTGATCACGTGATTAAGCGTTTATATATATATGTCGGATATACGGAGGGTATTAATGGGGGCAGTCATTGCGGTTCTCTGAATAACTGGAGAGGAATAGAAATGTATTGTAAAACGTATATCTGCGATGGGCCTCGAACCCACGAACTCCAGATAACCGAACTGGTGCTCGACAAACTGAGCTACAGAGGGAGGGCAAGCTTTTTTCCTACGCAGTTAGATGTTTAAGACCGTTTTTGGGAACACACTGATATATAAAGTCGTTATATTATACCAGCCATATACTCAGATGTCTGTAACAGGCATGATGGTGTATATATTGAAAGCTATTGCCCTTAACCTCCCAGGTTACTTGAAAATGCACGACTATTTAAATAAATGGTCAATCCTATATGAATTTCTATCGGGGCGCCATATATGCTCATATTTCGATAACGAAGAATACTTGTATTGCCGATCGGAACATATCGATAGCTCCCCAATACCCTTGAGACTGCTTCAAAATGTACATCGGGTATAATAGAAATTTAGACGAGGTGCAATGATTAAAGGCGTGAGATGATCGTATTTTTACTTGACCTGGGATACCCTACATGAGAAAGTAAAGATCGCACGGGAGACGGACCGGCACAGGGCGTAACGGCGGCGGTACAACTTGTTGGTAATGCGACAGTATTTGTGTTTTCGATCACGTGTTTTTTCATGTTTCGAGAAATACACACAAAATCGAAAAAGTCGCCTGAATAAAAGGTGGTAAGATAAAGTACAGCATTTATAGACCGCAAATATCGGCCAATGCTCTCAGATTATAACGAGTGTTTTTATAGCAGCTAGATACCCTCGACACGCGCATATCACCCGTCAATGATGATATCAAGCGCCTATCCATTTTAGAGACCGGTTTACTTTGGACATCTGAGATAAATGACTTGATTAGAATCATCGCAGGAATCCCGGCGGGCGGTGTCGAACTCGCGACCTTTCGGTTACGAGTCCAGTGCTCCTACCTAACGGCTAACTGCTACCCTAAGTTAGGGTAATCGCTTAAGAAGGATCATTGTTTGTCGACTTACTGTCGATGCCCCATTAATTAACCATATTTCATTGGCTAGGTTTGTAAAGGGCCAAAAATTGCCTCGGCCCTAGAGTCTCGACAACGATTACCTTGGTAATCAGCCTATAACTACATACACACATACAAGGTCTCTATAGAGTTTACCTTTCGCTCTCTCATCATCATTATAAAAAATCACCGACTATTACTAGAGATATGTGCGACATGTGCAGGCTGTTTGTAGGCTTTTTGTTTTTGTTTTTTTTTTTTGCTTATAGCATGGTTTTGACATAAACGAGCCGAGCGTTTTCCTTAATCGCAGCGAAGGCTAATGGGCTTTGGGCATGTTTTAGATGTCGGTAGTGTTTGGTCAATAAATAAATAAATAACTCGAGAGTATTGAACAATTGATGTCCCAACGTGCGCAGTCATCGAGTCTTCTCTACAACCGATGACATCATTACGATGGACTCGTCCGTCACAATCCGTTGCAGACCCGATAGCGAGCCCCCCTGAGATGGGTCGCGATCGCGCCCACCGTTATTACAGTAGCCCGGTGTCGTCTACAACGGGCTGTGTTAATTGCTACAAGGGTCTATCAGTAGCTGTCATGTACAATAAGAGCGAGGCAGCCACCCGATAATAAACACCGAGCCGGTCGCTATAGATAGCGACGAAATAATAATTTATTAAAACCACTTTCGTCATACACCTTGCATTAAAAAAGCACTTTCTGCCGTATAATATATCTATATATCTTTCTCAGTCCTGTAATCCGCACACCACCTATGTATTTCCGAGTAGGTTTCATCGTGGGATTGTAAGTCGTATGAATAGGAATAAATTTTTAATATCCGGTTCTAATCTTTCTACGTCTTTGCCTCATGTCTTGGATGATGCGCATGGACATATTCAAGTGGAAAGCATTGCATTTTTACACTTATGCTCATCAGTAAATTTGTGCTTTTACATTAACGATATGCTATCATCCTACTACATTTTAAAACACTATTATTGTCGTTTTTTATTATTATTACTTCTATACCACCATATTATTAATTTTTCCATTCACTACTAAGTCTTAGCCCACCCCCCTCTTCCCCGCGTATCCATATATTTGTACTTGCGCTGTATGTATATGTGTGTTTTACTTATTCTCACTCAATCACCAGATGAAGCATTCCTTGTGTCGGCGAAGGCTCATGTTTTCGAAATGCTAGCGTCTTTCTCTTATTGGGCATTTGTATGGACTAACGCGGCTAGCTACGTATCCCACTTTATTCCGTCGACATGCATCATTCTTCTATATAATACATTATTATCTACGATACGTATACGTCAATCTATCTGGTAAGTCGTCCCTAGCCCTAATTTTACCCTGCTGTTGGTCAACGCAAAGATTGCACAAAAAAAAATAAAATGCGTACAGTTTCCGATTTGAATTCATATTTATATATTTTTATGGACAGACATCGCAAAGTGCTGGAATTAACCTCTGTATTCCCATCAGAGGTATATGTTTTTTCTGTACATTTCTTTCCGGCTATTCAGATAACCACATGACGTATGTATTTTCATGGCCTTTGAGATACTGAAATTCCTTGTCATTGATAAAATCTTTTCCTGAAAAACCTGTTAATGCTTTACGAATATTATAAAGCGAATATATATAATTTATGGTTGGTAATGCCATATAATTTTTTTCGTCCATTATGTGTGTTTTCCCTTCACAAGATAATTCTCTTTGACCATTAAACTAATAGTTGCCTATGTTTGTCTGCTCGTTAAACGGCAATATTCTGTAATTCTACACTTTGTCTCTTAAGATACATCAAATCGAATGAGACACCCGTTTTCAATAACATATTTCACTGCCATTGGCTCGAGCTGGCGGATATCAACCATGTGACGTCATTTGTCGTCGTGTGAAGACGCCCTCGTGCAAGGTACAAACTACACCAAATTGGTCAGGCTGTTTCTGAATGCCAACCGATGATCCTGGCCATGTCATAGACTCTGGTAAGCCCAGTGCTGATCTTTTTAATAAGATGACGAAATAGTAAAGAGGTTTGGACTAGCGGTTTCGAAACTAGAATTCGGCTCGATCGTATAGAATGTAGTGTAGCAATGCGCTGGAATTAATTTGTTGTCCAGGCCATATTTGGCTCGTTGATTACCAAAACCCTATATCTATATGCTGAATAGACTAGTCGTATTTGTCGTCGTGATACGATCACCGTCTTTCAAACCAAACCACTTGAAGTTGTTGGAGACAGTTTTCTTTCGTCTATTCACACCACCGATTCTGGATACCAACAGATGGCCTAACCACGTGGGACACTGCGATAAATCCGTAATGGTGAGGGTCATATTCAATAGAATGACGAGAAAGGGGAGTCATTCCCTATTCCAAGAAATCAGAACAAAACAAATATGATATATAAACCGCCCAAATCAACCTTTCCGAACTGATTTGGTAATAATCGGATTTTTTGTCGTCCACGTTGTTGTGATAAATTTTATTGGCATTAAAATTGTCGGTTTAATTTGATTTACAGACGAAATCGGATATTATCACAGTTTGGACGGAGATGGAGCCAATGATATTGAGCGAAATTTGCGAAGACCTGATCATTTTCCTAAAACTACGTTTCCAATAAATGCATTCTTCACAAGGGATGACGCGCTTTAACGACAGACGCACCTAAGAATCAGCCTGCGGACGCGAAGAGAGTTACAGGCGACTCGGTCGCCCGTGTTAATTACGTATCTTGTCACGAGATTCAGTAATACAATTGCAGAATCTTAATTAAATCAATAGATAGTCCCATTACGCTCGTTAAAAGTGACGACCGTACTCACCGCTAATGTACGATCAAACGCGAGACGGGAAACGACTTACACAACACTTGAATATATCACATTCACATAACACAATATCGTGTATTATTATGAATAGATAGAATAAGACCGATGACTTCGCTAGTATGTTGTTCTTTCTTCAAAAATCGGTCGACCATGTTATGTATGTACGATGGACGTCTGTTTCCACAGGCAAGCAACCTCGTGCCCAGGAGACGAGCTATTGACATTGCCACCCCTCAGAACCTGACGTGCGCGGTTTTCTTATAATTTTCAAGTGCTTTTCTTTCTAAGATAAATTGTATTTGAAAAAGATCGAGAACCTTTGTGAATACCTGTCAATTAATTAATTATCGCTCTTTTATGTAACCCACCACTAAATTTCCACGTTATAACGAGGTCATAGTTGTTACATCGGAATTTCGCGTGTGACGTAATACACATATATGCGTCGTGACCGAAACCGAAACGAATATGACTTTCACTAAAGAGGGCAGATTTTGTGTGATGTTTTTGAGACAAAATAAATGCTATGAAGGGAGGCGTATTTGTGACGGAATTTACAGATAAAACTGGTCACGTAGTACTTGTCTCCGAAAAATGATTAATTCGACGTCATCATGCGCTTGCGACGCGAGGAAACGGCTGCGTTGGCGAAATGTCGAGCTTGTTAAGTTTATGGTATGAGGATCTGTCAGTCGTGCCGAGTTAGGAAAGCGACCAGCAGGAATAAAGGGTAGCATGACCAGAGTTCACATAAGCTTGTTATATCAATACTTTCTTGATATCCTATGGTAAAAAACTAACAAAAGGCATTCAAAATAGCGTATGATCCTTCAAATTATCAAAAACGAGAGGGTTTACCCAAGAAGTGGTTGGCAAAACACCGCCAGAGAGAGACCCCTGCGCTATCGCCAAACGTTTGGCAATTCGCTAACGGCGTCAGTGGCCATGTCTTAAAAACATTCTTATTATCAAGTCTGGCGTTACATTAGGTAAAATGTAAAAAATATCTTTTTCTCTACTCAAGCAGTTAACTATGTAAAAGCAAAGGTGGCTGTGTATAGCTGGGGACAGCATTCTGTTCACTCGATATGTTTGCTACAATATGAGTGGGGTTGTGTTCTGAGTACAATGCATCCTTATAGAAATGTGAAGAGACATGGCTTGTATCACCCTACCGAAACTTTAGAACCCACGGATTAATAGACTCATTGTTGTTTTACCAGATAGAATTTGCACGATCGTTTTATCATATATTTTGGATAAAGCTGTGGTTTAGGAAATAACTGGATGGTTCCGAAGAGTGACTGGTCCAAAAACATAGATCGCAAAGGAAATAGTCTACCAGAGTTACGCAGTGCGGGAGTCGTGATAGAATTTGTTCCCTGGTGTAGGACTGGCTGGACTAAATTTGGAGTTTCGTTTTAACTTATTAGCTTCCAAAACCTTAAAATTGGACCGTTTGATCAAGGACAGTTGAATTGGAATTATTCCGAAGAATAAGTTAAGTCGTCGTCAGGACTGACGGAAACACGTTCAACAAGAACTAAGTATTAGGTGGAATAATAACAGCTCGACTGCGAGTTTCGTTTTAACTCATTAGTTCCAAAACCTTAAGATTGGACCGTTTGATCAAGGACAGTTGAATTGGAATTATTCCGAAGAATAAGTTAAGTCGTCGTCAAGACTGACGGAAACACGTAGAGCAAGAACTAAGTATTGGGTGGAATAATAACAGCTCGACTGCGACACGGAACGCCGATCGGTATCATTTTCGTACCCGCGGCCCCAACGACAGAAACCGTGAGCTCACGAACTTTTCAAACTTTCAGGACTTTTATAAATTATAAAGTAAAGCAAATCAGCAACTCATAAATAAAACTTAAACCACACAAATATATATTAACTAAATGTGTGTATTTGTTAGGGTGGCAGCATTTTACTGTGAATATCGAGACAATTGTACGGTAACTCAAACTCTTGCTGATCTCCGAGACAATATGAATGGTTAAGGGACTGTACCAAGTCCAAGCGGTTTAACTGTCACATGTGATATTCACCAGCCTGCTCAGTGACAATTACTGATAATTGTGTCATACGTAAAAAATATTAAAAGCCTATGTATTGAATCAATCTATTTCATTTGCTTGATTCGTGACTACATTTTAATACGTCGTAAGTCGTTTTCGCGTGTATAAAACTAAATCTATCACGGAGAATGTGAATTGAGTGGGTTTTGGGACGTCGCTGAGTTGTTGATGTCACCGAATAATGTCTAGTCGGCGCGACTGTTGTAAATTTCGCAAGGCGTGTTCGCCAGACGTCACGATCGCCATCTCCTACATATCTACCAATCAAATTGCCGCCTTGGAATTACTAATTGGCATTGCTGAGCGAACTTTCGTACCCCTGTGAAGGAAAGAACAATGAGGCGGCAAATCCAACCATTACCACCATGCTGGCTGACCTCGAAATACTCCGATCGACACAATCTCTCCATTTTGCAGTCACGAACGTTTCGTCTGCGTAACGACACGCGACGCGGCGTGAGTTCATATTAACAAGTCCGTTATCCGTCGCCATTTTCCTTTCTCATTTGATGATATATAAGTCACGTATAAAATTAGATTATTCGAGCTTCGCTTGTCATTGGACCGTTGATAGGGCTTTCCATCCCGGCTGGTTGTCAGGTAGGATTAGCCGATGTCTTTACGATGACGGATTCCATACATTATTCGAAATGAAACGCATCTGCGACGTCGTGATTCGCTCTGAAGGCGAATGGCCGCAACTACATTGCTCGTAAAGCAATACAATGCCCATTCTCATCAAGATCTGATCGGTTTAAAAAACAACGTCTCGCTGGTTTTATTAGAGGTATTCTTGTATATCACGACCTGTCTCTTCTAAAGCATCACCTAAAGCCAAGTATCATTTCTTCCTCTCGATAGCTACTATAATTTTCTCTCTACTTTGGGTACTTGTCACCTGTGTTGCCCTTGGTTTCATTTTATATTACACCCGTGATATCTCCTTTGTGATCAGGCTTGTGTCTGTCTTATTAAATACGCACAAACATAGCGAGACAAAATGAGGGGGAGTGTGAGGGAGGGATTCTGACTGATGACAGAGTAAAATTACATCATCCGTGCGATTCGAGACATGCACTCAGAAAAGGTTGGAGGCTATCCAGGTGATAGGCGACACTGGAGGTATTGCCCACGTAAATGTGCAAAATGTTAATGCGTCCCGGGTCACATATATCCTATCGGGCGGTGCTGATCTCCCGTTTCTGTAGACGTCAGCCAGGCACTACGAGATCTCTGACACGGGGCCGGTGTATCACGACGTGTATCCGTTGACCTGCCCAGCTATTGCTAGCACGCGTTTTGCCTACCCACTGAGGCTGAGTTGGCCTAGTGGCTGGCGATCTTTGAATGGTCATCCATCCACGGAGTGGCCCAGCGTAGTTCACTACACTCACAATGTCAACGCAGTGACAACTACACCAAACCACCGCAACGGAAAATGTGGAAAGTACCCGTTAGGTTACTGGTAGGTTACTGTTAGCAAAATGACGAAGAAATCGTATGAAGAGCTTTGAAGAAACCAATAGTTTATATGCAGGTATCTGGGATATGAGGAAACCTAAGATCAAAGAACGGAGGGCCTTGAATATCTGATCATTCCCGAACAGAAGACAACAATACGCGCGGGTGTCAAACTGTAACAACTTTCCTCGATTCAGGTAGCTGGCTGCGAGTTAGAGAGCAACATGGCCTACATGAACATGAGCAACATGACAAATCCGATACGCCAGTTTGCGAAAACGTAATTATTACTATTGTATTTTCAATGCCTTTTATTGGCTTTTCTCGGCACTACACAAAGTATGCTATATCGAGCACGACATCAGATACAAAATGAAAGAACCGTGAAATGATGACGTCTTTTGATCGCCACTACCCGGAAAGCGCCGATATAACGGATATGTTGACGTGGCACCGACTCCGAACGTCATCTATTCTTTAACGCAGCAGTAGTGGCGATATGGCGTAAATGAAATCTAGCTGCGGCAAAGGCTCTCTCTCTCTCTTGTGGCATTGTAATTGTAGGCAATTTTTTGACAATCCACCCTTATACTGTTTGTAATCATATACAAGTGTAGGGACACGCCCTATTCCAATTCACAATAAAATAACTAACGGTGACGTTATATGATTATATATAACGTTGATTACGAACGTATTCCCAGTTTAATTTTAAACCTATGGAATCATAGTGGTTCATAAATGACTGTGGCTAACCCGCAACCTTCAACTTTACCCACCAACCTACGAAGACAAACTATGTATTGCGATATTTAGTATTTGCGTTTTCTTCGAATGCATTTCGATTGATATACGTAAAAGATAAATCGTTTAGTGGCAGTCCTTATGCTCGATGGAGTGAAGTCTTATATAAACATGTTACATAAATATTATTCCCGTGCCCTCTCCTAGACGCCGGAGAAACACCGCCACGCGAAACTAGATAAGGCACCCCCAGTCGCATCCGTCCGTGTCCAGTAATCTACCCTTGAGACTGCGTCTACGCCATAATTCACGCAAACGAGTTTTCTGGCAGATGGCTTTTTAACCTACATAAATCTAAGATACGCGCGAATCTACCCACAATTAAACTAACGTTTTTTCTACAACCAATTAACTATAGAACCAGGCGGATCAATCGTAACATCGAATGCGATATGTATTGAAGAAGATAATGTATATATACATAATGTAATATAATATAAGATAATGTATAATGTATATAAGAAGATAATGAGGGTCGTGTTTACGATTCAACGATTTCTATTTTTTTCTGTTTTTCTCCGTGTCTTCTTAGTTTTATCTTCTGACGCGTTGGATTGATCAAATATCAGATCAAGTGGGCGATGGTCTGGCGATCGTCATTGTAGGGATTCTTCCTATTTGCTTCATTATCGCCCCGGATTAGCGAGCCAGACGCAGCTCGTATTTCACTTGTCTCATAAATGGCATCACCCGCATCACAGCCGTCGTGATAAATAGCTAGAAATTACGACGGACGATTAAGAGATCCCGGTGCGTATATCGTATACAACCTTAGTAATTAACCAAACCGTCTGGCGGTTTTATCGAAAAGGATTTACTATGTCAGAGAACAAAAACCGCTGCCCAGTGTAATATTCAACATAACCGTAACTCGTAACATCGCGCTTGGATGACGACACACCGCTGTCACAAAGCATTATTTATTGGGCGGTGACAGGTCGAAGCCGTTCGTTTCACTGTCCCACGAGAATCACTTCACATTTCCACAAAGTCCAATTGTATTGATATCTTGCCACGAACACCGCACGCCATTGGGTTAAGATCTATTGTGCTCCGTGCTGGAGGTTGAGGCAGCATCGAGAGAAAGGAAGCGGAAGCAAGAAGCCGCGTCGATTGCGCAGGCGCTGCCTCAGAAGGATATTGTGATTTATATCTGAGAAACGAGTGGAGCTCAGTCGATATTGCAGATAACGTTTGATGCTGAAAATAATGTCGGAATATATCTCGAACAGAATAAATCTCTTAGGAGTTATCCATAAGGATATTCATAGCTCGTCAGTGGGAGGTACATATATCATAATATATTACTAGGGGTTATGGAACGAAACACAGCGGCCGATATGATTGATCTGCTTCCAACGGCGTTTTGGGACAGTCCGAGTGAATGAAACGACGAAAAAGTGCCTCTTATAGGCGCCATCTACACACGCCATGTTAAAACGCCGGCTGACAAAGCATTCAACTAATACGCCCACTATATTAATCACGCATCATCAGTTTACCCCTAACACATACGAGAGCAAACAGGTGACATCGAGTTCTCATCAAGATATTTGCCGGAACACTGACGTCCATTGTAAAGGTCAAGGTTAAAAAATTATTACAATACCATCTAATGACGAAACACACCGAAATCACACAACTATCAAGACTTTGCTAACATTAGGTACATTACACACAGAAACAATTATTAACTGAAATGCAATTTTGAACAGATGAGATTTGGTGAGCTGCTTGAATTTAGAAAACCGAAGCAAGAATGTATTTCTGAAGGGAGAGCATTGAACATAAGGGGAGTTAAATACGAAAAAGATCGGTCAACAAAATCTACATGTTTGTGGTAAATAGCGATGTTAGTGACGAGAATCTAGTTATGCGGAGAGAGAAATGAACATTGGAAAGGTTTACCAGTATGATGGGCATTACCATGAAGACATTTACGCGGTGTAATTATTACCTTGAATGTAGTGCAATATTTGACCGCAAGCCAATGAAAATGTCGTAGGACATATGTAACCGAATAGTGGATCGCGATATTAGACTGGCAGCAGCGTTTCAGAGTTTTGTAAAGTCCGAAAAATTCGTGCGTAGGCGTTACATCCATCATTTTTAGATCAAATAAATTCACGAATTAATGTCCCGGTTACCTCAGGGGTAAGATTTTTGAAACTGATTTTATACTACGCGCGTGGATGTAGCCTGGTCCCACTGAGGGCTATGTCTGATATATTAATCATTAATACACTCTTCAAAAAAGACGCACAACATCAGAATATATACAGTGTATATTATGTCAAATATAGACATTTTAAACCTGTGATACCACAGTCACTGGTTAATGTCCATGGCATTACGTCGCTAATATCGAGTCTGTCCACCATGAGCATTGATCACTGCCTGACAGCGTCTTCCCATTGACCGTGTGAGGGTCTGCAGCGTTGCTTGTGG
>WURV02148222.1:0-17883 GCA_011762755.2 Epimenia babai | reverse complement strand
GCCTCGTCGATGAACGCGCGCGAGCGCGCGAGCACGGTCCGCGCGTGGACGCGGGCCTCCGGGTCCAGCGAGCTGTCGTCGAGCCTCGCCAAGACCGCGTCGACGCGGGCGCCGAAGCTCCCGAGCTCCCCGCGCCAGGTCCCGGCCTTGGGCTCGCTCGCGTAGAGGGCCAGCCTGACGTAGATCCCCAGCGGGCTGTGGGCGACGCTCTTGGCGAGCTCGTAGGCGACGGGGACCGGGTTGACCCGCGTCTCGCGGCCCTGCGCGCGCAGGGTGAAGGTCCCGCCGACGCCGTCGAACTGCACGATGATCACCGGATCGAGCTTGTCGGAGATCCGCGCGAGGGTGTCGGCGTAGCTCGATCGCATCGCCTGATTGAGCGCCCGGATCTCGTCGTCCGCGAGCTCCTCGACGCCGCCGGCGGCGGAGATCAGCGCGATGTAGTCGGCCTCCGAGCGCGTGCTGCCAGGGACGTGCGCGCCGACGCCAGCGGCGTCGAGCTCCGCGCTGCGCGAGCCCTCGGGCGAGTCACCGGCCGTCCCGGCGGTGGACGCCAGGCGCGACGTGGCCGCGGTCACGGGCGCGGCCGCGGCCGCGGCCTCTGGCGTGGACGAGCCAGGCTCCCGTGTGACCGAGGGTGCGCACGCCGACGAGAGCGACAAGACGCCAACGAACAGGAGTGACGTGGGGAGGCTGCGGTGCTTCGGCATCCTCTTCAACATTGCGCCGGTCCACCTCGCGCTCAACGGCCGACGCCCGACGCCCGGACCTCGAAGAGTCGAAGATCGCCACCTTCCGGCTCATCCGACGACGATCTGCGCAACATGACCGCAACATGACCGCGGGCCATCTGTGGGCCATCTGCGATCTGTCTTCGCTCAGCTCCGCGGCCAGCTCCACCGCGTCGAGCTCACCGGACGCCCGGCCGGTCCAGCGCCTCGGCCACCCAGCGCTCGACGTCCGCGCGCGCGTCCTCGTGCCCCGCGCCGGCGTAGCTGTCGAGGGCGAGCGCGGCCAGAGCCCGCGCGCGCTCGAGGTCCCCCACACCGAGCGCCGCCTTGGCCCCGCCAAAGCGCGCGGCGCCGAGGGTCGAGGCCGAGGCCGAGTCGGGGTCGTAGCCGTCCAGCGCCCGCTCGTAGTGCCGGCGCGCCTGCTCGGGCCGACCCAGGGCCAGGCTGACGCGGCCGACGGCGACGTGCCCACCCAGGACCTCGGGGTGCGCGGGCGCGAGGCTGGCCGCGGCCAGGGCCAGGCCGCGCTCGAAGCTGGCCAGGGCCGCGTCGAGCTCACCGGCGCGCTCGTGGACCTGCGCGATCGCGTGGACGATCGCCGCGACCTCCGGGTGCTCGGCGCCGTGGACGGCCTCGCGGATCGCCAGCGCCCGCGCGTAGAGCTCCAGAGCCCGGTCCGTGTCGCCCCGCTTCTCGACGGCCAGGCCGAGGTTGAACAGCGAGTGGGCGACGTCGGGGTGCTCGGCGCCGAGCGTGACCTCGCGGATCGCCAGGGCGCGCTCTTGCGAGGCGATGGCCTGGTCGAGCGCCCCGAGCTGCATGTGGACCACGGCGAGGTTGCCCAGGGCCCGGGCGGCCGCCGGGTGGTCCTCGCCGAGCTGGGTCTCCCAGATCTCCAGGGCGCGAGCGAAGCTGACCAGGGCCTGCTCACGCGCGCCCGTCGAGGCCTGGATCGCCCCGAGGCTGTTGAGCAGGACGGCCTCCTGGGTCGCGCCGCGCAGATCCATGCGATCGAGGAGCATCTCGCCGAGGCCGGCCCAGTGTCGGCCGGCCTCGTACTCGGCGAGGAGCATGCCGAGCAGCCCGGTCATCCGCGAGGCGGCCTCGAGCGCACGGAGGTCATCGCTGGCTCGTCCGGCGGCCAAGAACGCCTCTTCGTAGGCCGCCCGCGCGTCGGCGAAGGCCCCGAGGGTCCGGTGGTTGTTGCCGCGCGCGAGCTGGACCTCGGACACGAGGGGGTCCCAGCCGAGCTCGCGCGCGGCGGCGAGGGTGCGATCGAAGCTGGCCTGAGCCGCGGAGCCCTGGCCAGCTCCGGCCAGCGCCGCACCGAGCTCGAGCTCGGCGCGCAGGGCCTCGACGCGGGCGCGGGTCGCCTCGTCTTCGGGCGGGGGCGCGCGCAAGCTCAGCCAGCGCTCGTCGGCGCACAGCGACAAGAGCGGGAGCTCGGCGGCCGATCGAACCGCGCGGCCGACCGCGCGCTCGTCGGCCCGACGCCAGGACTCGGCGAGGGCCGCGAACGCGGCGCGGTGCTCATCGAGGCAGGCGATCTCGCCGGGGGGGTGACTCGTGGGCGTGGCCGCCCTCGCCTCACTGGACGCCCGCGAGGTGGACGCCCGGGCGAGGCAGGCCCCGCGCCTGGCCTCGGACCAGCTCGCGGCGTAGCGGTCCATCCACCCGGCCGCGCGCGTGAAGCTGTCGAGCGCGTAGCTCGAGCCCGTCGCCGCGAACGCAGCCCTCGCCGCGGCCCGGGCCTCGTCGTCCCAGTCCGCCTCGCTCGCCCGGGCCTCGGCCTCGCACACCGCGGCCCGCTCGTCTCGAGCGCGACGCTCGGCCAGGGTCGACCCGAGCGCGACCAGGGCGAGGCCGACCCCGAGGCCGACCCCGAGGCCCAGGCGGCGACGTCGGCGGCTGGGGTCGGCGTCGAGGGCGTCGAGGAGCGCCTCCATCGACGGCCAGCGCTGCTCGGGGCGCAGGGCCAGGCCGCGGGTCAGCACGCGGTTGATCCAGCCCGGGACCTCGCGCCTGGCCGGCGGACGCAGCTCGCCCTCGATCACCGCGAGGGAGATCGTGGCCATGTTGTCCCCCGCGAAGGGGCGCTCGTGATGCAGGGCCTCCCACAGCGCCACGCAAAAGCTGAACTGATCGCCGTGGGCGTCGCTGCGGGCGCCCGCGAACTGCTCCGGCGCCATGTAGGCCGGGGTCCCCATGAGCGCCCCGGTCGCCGTCAGCTCGCTGTGCAAGAGCGGCACGGACAGCGCGCCCGCGGGCGCGTCCTCGCCGGGCTCCTCGTTGCCCCGGGCGAGGCCGAAGTCCATCACCAGCACGCGCCCGTCGCTGCGGACCATGACGTTGGCGGGCTTGAAGTCGCGATGGACGAGGCGCTCGCGGTGGGCCGCCGCGAGCCCGCGCCCGGCCTCGGCGAAGACCGCGAGGATCGCCGGCAGCGTCCGGGCCTCGAGCGCGAGCCAGTCGCCCAGGGTCAGCCCGTCGACGAACTCCATGGCGATGTAGGGCGCGCCCGCGTAGGCTCCGATCTCGTAGATCTGGACGATGTTGGGGTGAGACAGGCGGGCGAGGGCCCTGGCCTCGCGAATCAAGCGCGCGCCGTGGCGCCTCGACGCGCGCAGGAGCTTGAGCGCGACCTTGCGATCGAGGCGCTCGTCGTAGGCCGCAAAGATGATCCCCATGCCGCCCTCGCCGAGGCGATGGAGGACGACGTAGCGATCGATCCGCGTGGGATCGCGCATGGGCTCGACCCGGCGCGCCGCCTCGGACTCGGTCACGGATACGCCTCGCTCGCCGTTGAGGGTCGGCGAGTCGTCGGCCACCAGCGTGCGCTCGTCGACGACGACCCGCACGTTCGGATCGGGCGCAGACATGGACGACCGAGCTTATCAACAACGACGCGCTCACCGCCTGGCCGCTCCGTCGTCGCTCTCGACTCTTCGGAGCCTCTCGCGCGACGCCCTGCCAACAGTTCCGCGCCCCCCTCACACCGCGGCCGGTCGACGACCCCACCTTCGGCGCTCGAGTGAGAAGCCGGTCAGGCCCCAACCAAAACAAAGAGCCCCGCGCGACCAGGTCGGCGGGGCCCAGGGCTCGAGCACGCGCGAGCTTACTCTTTGGCCTTCTTCTCTTCCTCTTCGCACTTGGCGAGGTCGTCGAGGGACTCGGCCGCCATCACGCACTTGGCCTGCTTGTTGTACTCGATGGCGCCGATCATCTCCTTCTCCTTCTCGGCTTCCTTGACGCAGTTGTCCTTGATCTTGGTGATCTCCTCCTCCGGCATCGCGTCGGCCTGGTCGCCGAGCTGCTTCTTCATGAGGTCGACGACGTGCTGGCAGACGTCCTCGGGCGCGGGCGCGCAACCGGCGAGCATGGGAGCGAGGGCGGCGAGCGCCATGAGGGTGCGGAACTTCTTCATTTCGGGAACCTCGGGTCGGGGTTTGTCTATCGAGACTGGCTGGGTCGTGAGTCGGTGAACTCGATCCGGGAGCGAGTCTATCGGTGCGCTGTGTCCGAGCCAAGCCCCGCGGAGCTGCGCGAGCAGACGCGCGATCGAGCCCCTCGCGCCGTGACCCACCGATGCCCACAGACCAACATAAGATCTTGATTTATATGGAGTTTTTGGCGCCGCTCTGGCCCCCTTGGGGCCCCTGCCCTACTCTTCCGGGCCGCCGATGATCCCCAGCGAGCAGCCAGAGCGCCGCGTGGCGTCCCCCGAGCGCCGCCCAGAGCATCCCGAGCACTGCGCAGCGCACCCCGGACAGGGCTCGGCGCACACCGAACGCAGCACCGCGCACCCCGAGCGTCGCGCGACGCTGCGGCCCGAGACCCGCGGCGCAGTCGTGGCGCTGAGCGTCGCGCCCATGATGGACCGCAGCGATCGCCACTTTCGCCGCCTCATGCGGATGATCAGCCGACGGACCCTGCTCTACACCGAGATGATCACCTGCCCGGCGATCCTCCACGGCGATCGCGATCACCTGCTCGGCTACCACGACGACGAGCACCCCCTCGCCCTGCAGCTCGGCGGCGACGATCCCGAAGCCCTCGCCCGCTGCGCCGAGATCGCCGTTGGCCGCGGCTACGACGAGATCAACCTCAACGTCGGCTGCCCGTCCGACCGGGTCCAGAGCGGGAATTTTGGTGTGTGTCTCATGCGCCAGCCCGAGCGCGTGGCCGCCTGCGTCGCGGCCATGCGTGCGGCGGTGACGGTCCCGGTCACGGTCAAGCACCGCATCGGCGTCGACGAGCTCGACCGCTACGAGGACATGGCCCACTTCGTCGAGGTCGTCGCCGCGGCCGGCTGTGATCGCTTCACGGTCCACGCCCGCAAGGCCTGGCTCCACGGCCTCTCGCCCAAGCAAAACCGAACGGTCCCTCCGCTGCGCTACGCCGACGTCCACCGCCTCGCGCGCGAGCGGCCCGAGCTCGCCGTGGAGATCAACGGCGGCCTGCGCAGCCTCGACGCGATCCTCGAGCAGCTCGAGCACGTCGACGCCGCGATGATCGGCCGCGCGGCCTGGGACGATCCCTGGCTGTTTGCGACGGTCGATCGCGTCGTGCTCGGCGACCCGGTCGGCGACCCAACCCGGCCCGCGGTCGTCGAAGCCTACCTCGCGCACGTCCGCGAGTGGCTCGCCCGGACCTCGGGGGCCGACCCTCGGGGCGGGGCCCGGCGAGCGCGCGGCCGCGGCCCGAGCCCGACGATCTTGCTGCGACCGCTGATGAACCTGTTCGCGGGTCGACCGGGCGCGCGGCGCTGGAAGCGGGCGCTCAACGCCAAGTGCCAGGCGCCGACGAAGCTCGACGAGCTGCGCGAGCTCGCCGTCGAGCTCGAGGCGTTGGGCGCAGCTCGAGATCGCGATCGCGCCGCGAAGCTCGACGCGCCCGCGCCCGAGCTTCATTGAGCCCCGAGGCGCCGAGCAGCGCCCGAGCACGGCCGCCCCCCGCTCGACGAGACCTCGCCCGAGCTTCGCCCAGCGGCGGCTCGCTTCGACGTGCCGCCCGGTATCCCGGCAGCCGACAAGCCAGCCAAGCAGCCGGGCAACCCGGCGACCCGGCGACTCGACAGTGACAGCTCGATGACCCTGCAACCGAGCCCATTGGGGGTCACGCGTGCAGATCCAACGCGAGGCCGACACGCGTGAAGACACCAGCGGCGGGCGTTGGATGTCCCGCGTGGATCCGCAACTTCATGGCGCGGCGAGACGCCGCGTCACAACCCCCAACGCAAAGGACCATCACAATGAACGCTCCTGTCTATCTCACCGACAACCTCAGCTCCAACCGCTTCAGCCGACTCGCGGCCAATCGCCTGCAGATCGTCTTGTTCTACGACGGCCGCGGCGAGGCGACCTTCGCCTTCGAGTACGAAGATCAGCAAGGCTCCCGCGGGTGGATCCAGATCGACGGCATCCCGCCCTTCTCGCGGATCATCACCAAGGAGTACGACCTGCGCGGCTGCAAGCTGACCGGCAACTTCCTCGTCGAGGACGTCGTCCCCAACGGCGTCGTCGACGGCCTGGCCTTTGGCCTGCTGTGGCGTGACGGCGCGCAGAACTACCACATCCTGCGCAGCAACTCGTCCACGCCCGTGCGCACGGCGAGCTTCGTCAGCGCCTGGCCCCTGGGCATGAACCACAGCGTGTTCGCCTCGCGGGCGCCGCAGCTGACGGACTGGTGCGCGCGCGAGACCGCCTTCGCGGTCATCAGCGGGGCCAAGCTCCTGCTCGACGGAAAATACAGCCTGGCGATCCACTGATCGCGCTCGGGCTTGGGGGTCCGGGCCTGGAGGTCGAAATCGCGCGAGTTCACGGCCGGCAATGAAGTGAACATCTAAAATTATCAATAATAATTTTTTGTCGAGCCCGACCGTCAGATCTCGACGCGCGACCACAAACCCAGGCCACGGACCCAGTCTCCATGCCCAATGCATCACACAACCCGGAACCCACGCGTCGACGCGCGAACCGTCGGCGCGGATTTGTTTTGGCCCTGGTCGGCCTCCTGGTCCTGCTCGCCGCGCTCACGATCTGGAGCCCGCGCTGTCGCCCGGACCCGGACCCGGACCCGCCGGACCCGCCCACACCGACGCCCGACCTCCTGGATGACCCCTGTGACCTCATCGCCGAGACGCCGCCAGTCACCGAGCTGTGTCGAAACGATCGCCTCGTCGGTCCGTGCGCGTCCGAGCTCCCCGATGGCTGGGAGTCAGGAGAGCCGCTCGGCTCGCTCCCGCCCCTGGACTCACAGTGTGTGTTCGTGGTCAAAGAAGAATTCCGAAGTGAGGTCGACTCGCTCGAGATCCCCGCGAACGCCAAGCCCGACTGCCAGGTCTCGCTCCTCGGCCAGGGCAGCCCGGCCGCGCCTCTAGGCGCCGCGCTGGCGCCCATGAACCTGCCCGGCGACCCGACCGGCGAGGTCATGGTCGCCGTCATCGACACGACCCCCCACCACGTCCCCGCCGGCGACACGAGCCACGGCGCGCTGGTCAGCGCGATCATCCGGGCGACCTCCGAAGGGTGCATGCGCGAGGCCAGCGACAACTTCGCCACGCCGAGCTGCGCGCGGGTCGTCGAGACATTTCAGGGTCTACCGACGAGGGCCAGCTACGCGAGCGACGTCGCCAGGGCGATCGGCGACGCGCTGACGCACTGGAAGGCGCTGCCCAGCCCCCGACCCCAGCTCATCGTCAACCTCTCGCTCGGCTGGGAGATGCTCGACCCCGGCGCCATCAACTCGCCAGTCGCCCACCAGATGCTGCAGCGGGCCAGCTGCGAGGGCGCGCTGATCATCGCCGCGGCCGGCAACGAGTCTCCCCACGCCTGCGTCGGAGCGCCCCTCGAGCCGGCCGCCTGGGAGGCCGAGCGTCGCCCAGGAAAGACACAGTGCGAAAATTTCTCATGGGACGAGAATCGCACGATCGTGTGGGGCAACCGCGAGCCCGACCTCAACGACCCCAGCGACTACTCGCCCCTCGTTCATGCGATCAGCGCCGTCGACCACGAGCACCGCGAGCTCGCCAACCATCGCGAGTCCTCGGCCTCCCGGCTCGCGGCCCTCGGCTTCTTCACGGTCGTCGACGATCAGTACGGCGCTCAGCAAGGACCCGCGTCGGGGACCTCGGTCGCGGCGGCGGTCGCCTCGGGCGCGGCCGCACGGGTCTGGTCCCACGCGCCCGATCTCTCGGGCGACGAGGTCATGCAAGCGCTGTGGGCCAACGCCGCGCCGCACTCGGCCAGCCTCGACAGCGAGCTGCGCCTGGCGGGGACCCCCCCCGCCCCGCAGCGGGTCATCTCGACATGCCACGCCGTGTGGGCCGCCCTCGGCAGTGACCCCGCGAGCTGCATCGCCCAGTGCGGCCCCCTCGATCCCCCCGGGATGCCGGCCTGGACGCCGGTCTCGGGCCAGGCCACGGCCCTCGCTCCCGGCCCGAGTGAGACGACGGACTGCAGCGGGACCTGCCGGCGAACCCAGCTGAGCACCCCGACCGTGGGCGTCGCGACGAACGCCAAGCCCGATCCCTGGGCCAACCCCCAGCCCGAGACCATCCCCTGCCCGCCCTGCCTCATCGACGGCACGAAGTACGACGCGAGCGCCGCTGGTGCGGGCTCGGGCGCCGCAGCCAAGACGGCCACGGCCAAGCTCGAGCTCGCGCCCGAGTACACCCAGCCCGACTGCGACGACCCCGTCGTCGGCGTGATCATCACGCTCTGGGACGCCAGCGGCAACCGCGAAGATCACAGCTACCCGGCGACGGCGCTGACCAACGGGGCGATCGAGATCACCGACGCGAAGCTCTACAGCGTCGGCGTCGGCACCCTCGAACACCCCGTCGACAGGGCCTGGATCGAGATCACCTTCGACGGCCCCGACGGGCCCTACTCGGCGGGCAACCAGATCGCCGTCATCCCCGAGCCCGGCTGATCCCGGCTCAGCGCACCCACAGGCGCCAGGCCACCGACGACGGGGCCTGGCGCCGCGCCGTGGCGAGCGCGGTCTGCCAGTGCTCGAGGGTCGGGGCGCCCACGCGCGGCAGCGCCCCGTAGAGGGCCTCGGCGAAGGCCCGCGCGTCGGCGTCGGCGACCGCTCGATCGGGCGCGATGACCAGCTCGGCGCCGGCGAGCAAGAACGCGAAGGCCAGGTTCATGCCGCCGTCGATCGCCTCGAGGTCGCTGGCTCCGGCGTCGCAGGCCCCGAGCACCACGGCCCGAGGCGCGCCGCCCTCGACGAGCAGGCGCCTGCTCGTCAGCACGCGGCCGTCGGCCAGGGTCAGCGCGCTCGCCCAACCCGCGTGGGTCGCGTGGCCCGCGTAGTGCAGCAAGCTCGGCTGGACCGCGGCTCGCGGCGTCCACTCGCCGCTGACCTCCCAGCCCCGCGCGCGCAGCTCGTCCGTCACGCCCGCGACCTCGCTGGCGACCTCGGCGAGGTTGCCGGCGTCGCTGGCCAGGACCGCCGCCCGCCGCGAGCTCGACGGGCGCGAGGCCGGGTCCACGCGGCCGAGGCCGACGGCGTAGCGAACCCGGGCGGCGCCGTCGCGATCGAGGGGCGCGAGGCCCTGGACGTCGACGGCCGCGAGCGCCCCCGTGGGGATCACGACGAGCGCGGCGAGGCCCTCGAGCATGGCCGCCTCGTCGAGGCGCGCGAGGGCCCGCGCGACGACCCCCTCGCCCTCGCCCTCGAGGGCAAACAGCTCGACCTGCTCGCCGCGCGCAGCCGCGAACCACCAGCCGCGGCGATCGGCCGTCGGGTACATCGTCAGCAGCGCCTCGCTGGCCGCGCGCGCGCGCGCCTGCTCACAGCTCCAGGCCGGCGGGGCGCGCTCGATCCGGGCCATCGCCTCGGCGAGCGTCGCCTCGATCTCCGCGTTGGTCTGCGCGAGCTCGCGCTCGAGCTCGCTCAGCTGCTCCTGGGTCAGCCCCCGGCTGGCGGCGAGGCGGGCGTCGCGAGCCTCGCTGAGCTCCCGGTAGCGGGCGCGGAGCTCGACGTAATCGGGGTCGTCCGTCGCGCCGGCCCCCGAGGTCGCGAGCAGCGCCCGCGAGTGCCGAGCTCGCGCGGCGAGGATCGTACACAGGGCCTGCTCCGGTCGACCGAGGGCCGCGAGCAGCTCGATGTGCTGCGCCCGCCAGCGCGTCAGCATGGTCGTGAAGCTCGAGCGCCCGCCGTCGGCCGGGACCGCGAGGGCGAGGCGATCGGCGAGCTCGTCGGCCGCCTCGTAGCTCGCGAGCGCGGCCTGATCATCGCCGGCGCGGCGCTCGAGGATCGCCCGGTGCGCGAGCAGCTCGAGGATGAAGCCACGGTCGCGGCCGAGCTCGGCGAGCAGCTCGGCCCGCTCGAGGCGAGCTCGCGCGGGCTCGATCTCCCCGGCGGCGAGCTCGACCCGCGAGCGGAGCAACTCGTAGTAGAGCTGCGCGCGCAGGCTCGGCAAGACGTCGGGGTCGATCGCGTCGAGCAGCGCCCGCGCCTCGTCGAGGTCACCGGATTGGACCCGGGCGGCCGCGAGGTTGAGGCGGGCGTTGGCCTGCTCCGAGGGCTCGTCGGCGAAGGCGCGGACCAGCTCACGCAGCCGCGCGCTGGGGTCGTCCACGCGCGGGTCGTGCTCGCGCCGGACCACGTCGATCCACGCCGCGTTGGCGCGCAGCTGGACCCGGAAGGACTCGGGCGCCAGCGCCTCGCTCTCGCGCGCCAGGGCGAGGGCCTCCGCGAAGCGTCCGAGCTGCGTCATCACCAGCGCCTGGGAGATCAGCGCCGAGCCCACGTAGAACCCCGCGCCCACGTGCGCCCCGAGCTCGACGATCCTCGCGTAGGCCGCGAGCGCCTCGTCGAGCAGGCCGAGCTCCTTGGCCAGCCACCCGCCGAAGTAGTCGGCGCTCAGCTGGCTGTCGAGATCGAGGGGGTGACGGCGGAGCGCGCGGAGGGTCTGGCCGAGGGCGGTGAGCTCACCCGCCAGGAGCCGGCCGAACGCGAGCCGGCCCACGTAGCGATCGAAGCAGGCGACCTCGCCGAGCGCCTCGGCCTCCTCGCGCACGCGCGCGAGCTCGGCCGCGTCGGACCCCACGGCGCACTCGACCATGAAGCGCTCGTGACGGAGCAAGCTGGCGGGCTCGTCCGCGCCGCCGGCCGCCCGCGCCTCGAGCACGCGCGCAGATTGCTCGACCAGCTCGATCTCGAAGCTCGACCCGCCCGCGTGGCGAAGCTCGAGCACACCGCGCGCGTGTTTGGGCGCGACGATGACGAGCCCCGCGTCGTCGATGCGGACCTCGACGGGCGCGAGCTCGCGGCGATCGAGGCGCAGCTGGACGTCCTGCGCGCGCCAGCTGCCCTCGAGCCACAGGTGGAGCTCGCCGTGATCCGACCGCCGGACGCAGCGAGGTCGCGGGCCGCCGACGAAGAGCGCGTCGCAGCGGCTGACCATGACCGTCAGCGTGCTCGTCGGTGGCGGTGTGTCGTCGCTCGTGAGCGTCGCCGCCACGAGGACCCCCGCGGTTGCCCGCAGGGCGCGAGAGATCCTCGCTCGGGCCCTCACCGGACGAGGATCTCCCGAGCGCCCCGCCACGGCAAGCCCACGCAGTCCGTCGCGCGGCATGGGCCTGCGCCTCGACCCAAGCTCGCCCGAGAGCGTCCACCATGCGCAAGAGCGACGCGTACCGGGAGACACGGTCCCCGCGAGCGCCGTCGATGCGGCTCAGTCGGGCTCGAGGACAATCGCGACCCGGCTGACGTGAAGCTCGGCCGTGGACTCGGCGACAGCCGCGAGCTCCCCCGGTTCCCCGTCCAGCGCAGGCCCCCGCCCGATCACCCAGACCAGCGTCCAGGCCCCCGGAGCGAGGCCGAGCTGCCCGGCCGCGATCTTCAATGTCGCGGTCCCCGTCGGCCACAGCTCGAGCGCCTCGCCGAGCTCGAGCTCACGAGCCTCGCCCGCCGCAGGCAAGGCGATCATCCGGGTCTGCACCTCGCCCTCGACGCCGGTCTGCGGTCGCAGCGTCCAGTCGAGCGTGGTCCCGGCGCGATAGCGCAGCGGGGCCCCGGCCGGGCGTGCCTGGTGATCGCTGCGCGAGGTCGCGAGCCCCGCGTCGGTGCTCAGGCGATAGGCCGGCAGGGCGGCGACGAGCGGCCCGTCGGTGCCGGGCGTCGACCAGGGCTGCAGGACGACCAGGGCCAGCGCGGCCGCCAGCGCGAGCACACCGACCAACCACAGCCAGCGCCCGCTGTCGTTGGCCGCCGGCTCGGGCTCACCACCGCCGAGCGCGGCTTCGAACGCCGCGTCTCGGACCGACGCCGACGCAGGCTCGTAGGCCGCCCGCGCCCGCGCGATGTCTTCGGCCGAGTCCCCCGCCGCCGCCCGCTCCTGCGCGACCTCGTCAGCCGAGCGGCGACCGTGGCTGACCTCGGCCCAGGCGGCGTCCTGCTGGGCCTGACGCTCGCGCAGCTGGGCTCCGAGCGCGCCGAGCAGCTCGTCTTGTGGCGTCGACTCGTTCATTCGACCTGCTCCCGCTCCCGCGCGAGCCGCCATCCTCGCACGATCTTGTTGAGCCGAGCTCGCCACTGGTACACCGCGTCGCGCGACATCTCGAAGTCCTCGCAGATCCTCGCCATCGGTTGCTGCTCGACGATCAGCGCGTGAAACAGGAGCTGGCCCCGCTCGTCGAGGCGCCGCCGCAGGTAGCGATGGAGCTCGTCGAGCTCGGCCCGGGCGCTGACGCGACCCTCGAGGCCGCCGCTGCCGTCCGCGCGTCCGTCGAGCGACCCCTCCTCCACGGGGATCTCCGCGTAGGGATCGCGCGACTTGACCCGAAACGCGCCGAGCACGTGGCGCTGGGCGATCGTCCCGATGTAGGACTCGAGCGAGCCCCGCGCGGGGTCGAAGCCCCTCAGCACCCGCCAGTCGCTCTCGAACAGGCTCAAGAACACGCCGCTGACGAAGTCGTCGCGATCCTGGCTGGGGTCGCGGCCCTGGGCGCGGGCGATCGGCAGCAGCCGACGCGCCACCGCGACCTGCACGATCGGCCACAGGCGCTCGGCGAGCGCCCGGCGCTGGCGAGGCCCACCTGTATAGGCCGCCTCGATGTCCTGGCTGTCCACCGCGGCGCGCGATGATATCGACGACGCGACCGCGGCGCCAGCAGGGCCGGCGTCGAACAGCCGACGTCGCAGGGCGGTCATGCTGGAGCTGGCGAGAGAGCTTGGCATGGGAGGCTGCTGGAGTTCGCGAGCGGTCACCGAGATCTGACGCCGGCGATCCCACTCGAGGCTGGATCGATCGCTGACCTGCCCCCCGTCCGCGTGACCACTCGCACCCACGAGGCCACCCACAAGCGAGATCGAGCGCTCCGACGCGTGGAATTGGCCCATCGTCATGACCCGCTCACGAACGTTCACTGTCAGCGCCACGCTCGGCGCCACCGTCAGCGCGCTGCTCACTTGTTTCACTGGGGGCTGCACCGAACACGAGCCGCAGCCCTCGATGGACGACAGCCCGCGCGCTGACACCCAGACCGAGCGAAGCTACCGCCACCCCCTGCTCGACGCGCCGGTCCTGCCCGACGGCCGCGTCGCCGTCGTCGACACGATCGCGGCCCCGTCCGGGCGGCGCTACGCCCTCCTTCATCGCCGCTCGCTCGCCAGCGACGGGACCACGATGGAGTCCTCGGGGGTCGTCGAGCTCGACCACGAGCGAAGGGCTCGGTCTGCGCCCTCCCCCGCGCCCGCGCTGCTCCCGACCGTCGATCCCCCGCTCGACGCCCGGGTCTCCGCGCTGCTCGACGAGGGCCGCGGCGAGGACACGCTCGACCTCACGATCGCTCTGCGGCGCCCCGATGAGACCCTGACCGGCGCGCTCCGTCGGGCCATCGCCACCGGCGAGATCCACAGCGTCGACGAGCTCCACGCAGCCGCAGACGAGCTCCGGATCGCGCGCGCGGCAAAGATCGGCGCGTCAGTCGACGCCCTCGCCGACGCGATCGCCGAGCTCGGCGCGCGGCCTGGCTACCGCTGCCGCAACAGCTACTGCCTGGCGGCGACCGTCCCCGTCGAGCTCGTCGCCCGGGTCGCCACCCTGCCCGGCGTCCAGCGGATCTCCGAGAACCTCCCCGTGGCCGCGGAGAGCGCCTGGGACGCCGAAGAGCGGTCCGAGACCATGCAGATCAACCAATTTCTCGCCGACGGCTACGACGGCGAGCAAGACCCCAGCACCTTCCGCGACGACATCTGGTTCGGCGTGATCGAGTCGGACGACTACGACGACGAGCACCCCGCGTGGGGCAAGGCCGGCGTGAACTGGAGCCGCGTCGGCAGCCGCTTCACCTGCGACGACGGCGTCGGCTGCACCTACATCAACAATTTTCCCGCGCCCGACCCCAACGTCATGTCCGAGCGTCACCCGACGCGGGTCTCGGCCCTGATCTTCGCCAACTTGATGGAGGGCCAGGATCCCATGCTGCAAAACCCCGAGCGCTACTCGGGCTTCGCCCGCAACGCGCTCGGGCGCCTCTTTCGGGCCAACACGACCGGCGCCTGGGACGAGGTCATCGACACGATCCGCGGGCCGCTGGGGCCCTACGAGCACGTCGTGAACATGTCCCAGGGCGTCAACGGGCAGTGCAACGGCGACGAGACCGCCTCGTCGAGCGTCAACCAGCTCTACGAGGACGGGACCTTGCTGCTCAAGAGCGCCGGCAATCGATCGTTCAGTGAATTCGCCCCCGACGACTGCAAGGTCACGACCCCGGGCGCGGCGATCGGCGCGTTCACGGTCGGCGGGATCAAGGGTCAGGCCGGCGTCGTCAACATGCGCGGCGGCGGGATCTGGTACGAGCACGGAACCGTGGGCTCGTCGGTCGGCGGCAGCGAGGCCAACCTCGGCCAGGGTCGCGGACGCACGATCATCGACCTCTCGGCCCAGGCCTACCTCAAGTTCGTGCCCACGCCCAACAGCGACTACTCGGGCAGCATCCTGGGCATGGTCGGAACGAGCTACGCAGCCCCGCAGGTCACGGGTGCGGCGATCAACTTCATCGACTACTTTCAAGATCAGCACTTCAACCTCGAGTACGAGCCCGGCTACCTGTTCGCCAACCTCCTGCTCATGGGCGACCGCGAGGCCTGCAGCGACGACCTGAGCGAGTGCAGCAGCGCCAAGCTCGACTCGCGCTTTGGCCGGCGCTTCGGGGCCGGGCGGGCCCGCTTCCGGCGCTTCGACGCCCCCGGCCTCGACGCGCCCGCGCACTACGGGACCGGCATGATCCCCTGCCTCGGCGACGGCGAGCTCGTCCAGCTCGAGCTCCCCAAGGACGACCTCTTCATCGCCATGGAGCCCGAGATCGACGACTTCAAGTTCGTCGCCTGGTGGTACGACCGCCGCCACGAGCTGACCGGGACCGTGGCCAACGTCGATCTTCGGCTCTACGAGGTCGACCAGGGCGGGCAGGACATCGGGACCCTGCGCGTCAGCGATGACGCCCACGACAACAAGGAGCGCCTCTACCACGGCGGCGTGGCCAACAAGCGCCTCGCCGTGGAGTTCGAGGGCGCGGACACGGTGCCCGGGGACCAAAGCTGGATCGAGCAAGGTTGTGCGGCGGGCGAGGTCAACGTGTACTTCGCCTACTTCGCCGAGGACGACGCCCGCGACGACGGGGACGGACCCAGCTGGGCCTCGCCCGTCGGGATCGAGCCCGAGAGCTGGACCTGGTGAGCGGAGGCCCGAGCGAGCTTCACATCAGCCCACGTCGTCACCGGGATGCGCGAGCGCGAGCTCGGTGATCCCGAGGCGCTCACGGACCGCGTCGAGGGGCAGCGCGAGGGCCTGCTCCCACGCGAAGGCGAAGGGGAGCCGCGCCTGCGCCCCGCGCCGCCAGGCCCGCCACAGCATGCGGATCTGCCGGAGCCGCGGCGCCTCGGGGTCGAAGAGCACGGACACGACGAGGACGAAGCGGTGGATGAACATGCGCCTGTCTCGACCGTGGATCCCCGCGGTGAAGGCCGTGAGCGCGAGCTCGCCGTAGGCTTCCTGATTGTAGCCCGTGACCACGTGCATGAGGTCGTGGGTGACGTTGACCCGCCGCGCCCACCAGTGGCGCGCAGGCCCGGGGAACAGCTCCATGAACTCCGGCATGCCCATGGCCAGCTTCTCGAGGCTGTCGGGGGCGAAGCCGTTGCGGGTCATGAGATCGAGGTAGGCGCGGCCGAGGGAGCCAGCGGGGAGGGCCGCGAGGGCCTCCCCGTCGAACAGGCGCGCCGGGAGATCGGGGGCCGCCTGGAGCAGCTCGGCGCCGCCGGGCTCGGCGAGCATGCTCTGGAACACGCGCTCGGTGTCGCCGCCGTCGAGCGCCGCGCCGATCTCGAACACCTGGTCGGTGCGGCTCGGGTCTTCGGCCATGATCCGCATGGCGCGAAAGGCCCGGCGCCAGTCTCGGCGCTTGGGTACGGGCAGCTCGGTCGGCGCCGAGGCCGACGTCGGCGTCGACGCGAGCTCGAGCGCGAGCGTGGAGCTGTCGGTGAGGGTCGAGGTGGCGGGCGCGGTCTTCATGATGATCGGAAGCTAGCTGCGACCGGCCCAGGCGAAATCGACCGAAAGGCTGAAATTGCCAGCCCGCGAGGCCGCAGCGCGGCCTCATCCTTTGGGTTGACGCGTAGGCCGCCGGGCTCCCTATGATCGCTGGGTTGCGACGCCTGCTCCGGACCAAGCTCAGCGCCCCACGCTCGCGTGCGCGCACGATGAGCCGACCTCGGCTCCTCGCGCGCATCGAGGCCGGCGGCCTCGCCCCGCTGACGGCGATCGTCGCCCCAGCTGGATCGGGCAAGTCGACCCTGCTCACGAGCTTCACCGAGGCCAGCGAGCGACCCACGGCCTGGCTGACCCTCGAGGCCGCCGACGATCACCCCGGGCGCTGGCTGGCCTACCTCCTGGCCGCGCTCGGGACCGTCGAGCCAGCCCTGGCGACCGAGGCCGAGGCCCTCGCCAGCGCCGACATTGGCTCGCGCGAGCAGCTCGAGGAGCTCCTCGCCGAGCTCGTGGTCATCCCCCTGCTCGAGCGCGAGGCGCCGCTCGTGCTCGTGCTCGAGGACGTCGATCGCGTCGCCGACGAGCGCGTGACCGCGGCGATGACCTGGCTGCTCGAGCACCTCCCGCCTTGCCTGCGCGTGATCGCCTCCGCCCGCGAGGCGCCGCCCTGGCCCCTCGACCGCCTCGACGCCCGCGGTGAGCTGCGGACGATCGCCAGCGGCGAGCTGCGCCTGAGCGCCGCCGAGGCCGAGACTTTTTATCGTGGGCGCCTCGCCCTGCAGCTGCGCGAGGACGAGCTCGCGGCCCTGCACGATCACACCGGGGGCTGGGCCGTGGCCGTCCAGCTCACGGGTCTCGCGCTCGAGCGCGGCGCGTCGGTCGAGGCGCTCTTGGCCCAGGAGTCCACGGCCAGCCACTCCTACCTGCTTCAAGAGGTCCTCGCCCGCCTCGAGCCCGCGCTCGTCGCCTTCCTCCTGCGGACCTCGATCCTCGACGGCTTCGAGGCCGAGCTCGCCGACGCGGTCGTCGCGGGCGAGGGCATGAGCTGCGCCCAGGCCACGCGGGAGCTCTTCGCTCGCCAGCTGTTCATCGAGCCCCTCGCCGACGCGCCGCGCTGGGTTCGGCTGCAGCCGCTGTTGCGCGAGACCCTGCGCGCGCGCCTCGAGCTCGAGCAGCCCGCGCTCGTGCCCACGCTCCACCGCCGGGCCTGCGCGTGGTTTTCCCGGGCACAGCGAGCCCACGAGGCCCTCGCGCACGCCCACGCGAGCGGGGATCCCGAGCTCCTCGTCGCCGAGCTCCTGCGCTGGGGCGGGCCCCTGTCCATGCGTGGAGACACGCAGGCGCTCGGGCGCTGGCTCGACCTCGTCCCGCCCGAGCTCCTCGCCGCGACCCCGGTCCTGGCGATCATCAGGGCCTGGGTCGCCATGTACCGGGGCCAGCACCGGGTCATGCTCGAGGCGCTCGCCCAGGCCCGCGCCGCGGCCGAGGCCGAGCCACCCGAGGCGCGCGCGCAGATCGACGGCCTCGCGAGCTCGCTCGAGGTCGGCCGCGCGCTCGAGGAGGGCCGCCCGCGCGACGCCCTCGCCCTGCTCGAGCCGCTGCTCGCGGCTGGCCTCGCGGTCGAGGCCGGCGGGGCGATCATGG
>WURV02148211.1:0-17891 GCA_011762755.2 Epimenia babai | reverse complement strand
GTGAGTTTGCTAAATAAATCTTGAAATGAATTGATAAGACAACGATCGATTGTTTGAAGGATATCTTGAATGGATTACTACGATGCGCTCCTCCTTGCTTAGAATATTAATGAATGTGGGAGTTATAATACGTGGCGGTGAATAACGGTGAATCACCCTAATGAAAACGGCACATATCTCGTATACCTAGTGAATATTATGGACCAACAATTCTTATTTGTAATAACTTCAACCTCATTTCATACTTTTCCATCCTGTACACAGAATGGATTGCCTATCATTGACAAGTATGTATGATATTTATGTACTTCATTAGCAGTAGAATTGTACGGGTTCAAGCTATATATATATATATGCATCAGGATATCTATTAGTTTGTGATAATTTTCTATAATAAAGCTATTTTACTAAGGTACTAACTCTTTCATCAGTATTTGTATCGATTCAGACCGAAAAATAAACAAATTAAAAAAATAAAGCTGAAATATAGTTTTTCCACAGAGTGTCAGTAAAATGAAACATTCCAAAAATTCCAGAAAACAAAATATAATATTCTTTCACAAAAAATGTATTAGTAGCGTGTATGACTCCTTCTACTGTCAATTACTGCTTGACATTGTCTGCGCATGCCCAATAGCGCATCCCCGAACTATTGCAGCAGCCAGGTTGATCATTGCGGTCTGAGATGGTTGCCTGCAGCATGTCCCATGTATGCTCAATGGGATTGAGATCAGGTGGGCTAGTTGGCCGGTCTATTCTGTCGATTCCATCATCCCTGAGGTCGTGATTCACGATGATGGCACAGTGAAGACGTTTATTATAAGCCATTTCAATAAATATGGAATAATACCAACATCCAATGGTTTCACAAACACTTTAAGGATTTCATCCCGGTATCTTGACACCAGTTAGCATGTAGTTTTCAATGGCATGTAGGTCTGTACGGCGCATGGTAGTCTCCACATCCGAACAAGATTTTGAGTAAGTCTAGACAGAACCTGAACTCAACTGTGAAGAGTACAGTACTCTACTGGGCTTGGGTCCAGGGGACCTATTCTTGACACCAGTCATATCGATGTCTGTGCTGTTGAGTGAGTGCGATGCGTATAGCCGGTTGGCAAGCCCTCAATCCTGATTCATAAAGCCTATTCCTGATGGTTTGGGTGGATACACAAACTCCTGATGCATCTCTCGGGTTTCTCTGCAAAGTTGTAGCTGTGGATGTGTGGTGTCTTACAGCGGAGAGGGTGATGTATCGGTCCTGTGCATGGGTTGTAACCCTGTGGCGTCCTGTACCATGTCGTCTGTTGGCTGTACCAGTAGCCTGATAGCGATTCCAAGCACAGAGGATTACACTTCGTGACGAACAGAGCCAGCTCCTGAGCCACATGTCGCTGGGACGTGCTAGCCTCGATCATGCCTTTCCCTCTATTCGGATCTTTTGACATCTAGTAACGACGATTTTGTCTTGGGGTCGTTTCGGTAGATAGAGGTGCACGTAACAGCCACTAAAACACTACTCTATTTAGTGTCAACAGTCCAAGTCAAATTTAGGAACTGAGCTAATGTGCAGTAAAATGTTGCTACTCATGTGTGGGCTTTACTATAGCCTTGAGTGGTCAACATGTGAAACGTGTCCTCTTCACTCGTCAACAAGACCCAAAGTCTCCAGCAGATCGATTACATTTGTATTCCTGTATTATACTTTATATATTTGAGTGTATTATATTATATGGGTGATCCTTAAGAAGTTTTGAGTAATGTATGTTTGGGCTCAAAGTGACATTAGCTTACTTGCAAGTAGATTCCCACTGATTGTTTTAGGTAATGATAGATGATAATGTGACTATTTGCATACAATAGTGGATATTGCTTGCCTTTGATAAATGACTTATAGAGGGTTGTCGCAGAAAAGTTGACCAGGGTATAGTTTAAATCCCACAACTTAGGTTACCCCTACCACTGTACTGACTGCCTCTCCATGTATAGTGAATGATGTTAGGAACATTAATAGGCTTAAAGTTTTGGTGTATGGGTTCACAAAACCTATGTCATCAGAGTTGAGGTTCTGGATCTTTCAAACCAAGCTCACAGAAAATGTCAACATTTAAGATTGATGTTGTGTATATCGATGTTAATTGGCTAGCCGATGCGGTTCTTTGAGCAGCTGGAGGGAAATGCACAAAAATATATCTATACGTGTGAAGGGATGTTCTAAGGCCTCTGAAGGTTTTTTCTGTGCATTTCTCCACAACAATTGAGGCATAGAGTTAACATTGTGTAATGATAAATTGAGCAAAATTTAGTGTGTAATAAACAAAAATATTCCCCAAGTAGGAAAGTTCCCAACTTTCTTAATTTAGAAAAAATAATTATTTAACAATTAGGGTTATTTCAGTTTTGTATCGGTCAGTTAATCAAGTAATCATTATGTAAGGGAGATTACTTAACCTACTTAAGGTTGATTGACTTCAACTGAATTTATGGAAGCAACATCAGTCAGTGAGGTTAGGTTGTTGTTTTATATAGAGTATAAACTTGGAGTGGCTTACAAGGAGCTAATAAACAGTTTATAATAACTGAGCATATGAATAATTTTTTGAGTGTGCAAGCTTTAGCACTCACACATTTGCATAAAATTTCTATCACTCACCCTTATTTGAAGTTTTGCATACAGCTCCCATTTTAATGAAATGTGTTTTAATGAAATGACTAGACATTGAGACCAAAACTTACATACCAGGGTTGCGATGTTTCAAGATAAATCTAGGATATGGAAATAACATTTAGATGGAGCTAGGCTTAGTGGTATAACACCAAACTGACCAGTTATACATCAGGCTAGAATGCATGTTTTTTTCATTTTATGTTCGTGATCTACATGCCGAGAATAACAATACATGGTGTATTTTGTCTGTTGTGCTTGACAGTTATGTTGTTTTGTTGAAATATGCATTATGAACACGATGACACAGGTTTGAATGTTATAATTTATACACTATTGTACCCTTGCGTATGAAGTTCACCTTACTAAAATACCACAATAAAATATCAAACACTGGAAATGCGTTCATTCGACTTTTATTGTCATTGCGTCATTTATGAAACTTTTGATGCCATATAAGTCTGCACTGTAGATAACTGCAACCTCTGCCTGTATAAATTGTCTCGATATGTCGCCTTTTATGAGTCTTCCATCCCTTCATACAACAGTTTCGACGGCCGCATTCAGCATACTTACTTGTGGGGCCTCGAATATCTAACTCTCGTACAGGCGATGTTCCTAGTTTATCCTTGGGGTGTGTCCTTCATAGTGTTTTCTGCTCATGCATCCAGCCATCAGGTCCTCTTCCATGCCAAGTTGTCCATGTGTATACACATGAGGGGGTCATCCTGGATCTACTATACAGTCAGTACCTTGACACATCGCTTTGTGAACTAAACCCGAGTACCCTACTTAATTGTTTATGTTAGACATGGGCTACGGGTGTTGTGGTTGATTAAATTTTGTCGCCATAGTGCCTATTTACACAGGGCTGACATAATGAAAAGATTCTTTGTTTCATTTGCACCATTTTTAATATCTTTGCTTTTTGGTGAAAAGAAGTGACATTAGCGCAAACCCTGGGTACCGGGAAAATTCGTGGCATAAGCGATCTAGTGGGATATTGAGCTGTGGTTTAAAGGCGCTCCCCTGTACCTGTAACACACCGTAAATGATTAGGATATGAGAGGGGAATGCACAATAAGTATAACTATATAACTTCAGTTTCATCCTTTTCTCTTATTACAATGGCTATATAAATTTCATTACTTTGTATACTAGTGTTGACACGAGTACTCGGGTACCAGGTACAACCCGGGTATATAGCTACTCGGTATCAGATACTCGGATAATATGGGTGTTTGAATATATCACTGTTTTGTCAAAATTAACATTCAACTATCAGGGAAAACATTCTTAAATGACTTCTATAACCACAATGCCTGGAAAATCTGTACCAAAGCAAGGCAACCCCTGATAATTACGTTTGTCAATTGTGTAATAATTCCAATGATAAAAAGGCGTGTTGACACTACGATAATTTCGCAATTTTAACGGTTGCGAGGTAGGGAAGACTAACAGTTCATGTCACGGTACCTCTATGTCTCCATAATACCCAGAAACCTCCGTTAGCTTACAAATACGCATTCTTATGTTTTAGCTAACTAATTCATCATTTGATTAGTGATTAATAGTGAATAACAATTTTTTTCAATCACAATCTGCACTTACCCAAATATTACAGTCCACCTTCATTCGCACGGTCCTTGACCTTAGCAGCAAATCAACTAAGATGGCGACTACCAATGCTGCTGTCAATCAAACGAGTTTTCGACAAAACTTTCAACAAAAGTTATCAGAATTTAGAAATATTATTCAAAAAATTAATACAACACAATTTATAGGAAATGAGGATATTTTTATCTTTTTGTCAATAAGATATTGATTTAAATTACAATAAACAAAGTTGGGCATATTAGGAAGCTGTTTTGGAAGCTTTTTCACGTGTCTAATATTAATAACGAGTACTCGGATACCCGCTAGTGATCAGTTCACAAGTACCCGGGTATCAGTATCAGTACTCGTTGCAACTTTTGTATACACTGTAACTGTATTTCTTTGTATGGTTTGTTACCATATTTTAGCTGTCAATAGCTCAGTTATTGTGTATTTGAGAGAAATAAATATGATGAATTGAAAGGGGAAAAAGAGTTTTTTTTCAAAGTCTGTTGGAGTTATTAAGATGTGGTGATTGGGCAATAAAGATTCGACAGCGACCTTCAAAAGTTTCTAAGCGAGTATAACAGGGCTTTAGACATGTCAAACAAGGCGGATGAGGCATATGCAATGATTGGTCTAATCAATGATGCATTGAATAGGTGGACAGTGGTGTTAGTAGGAGAGCATCGTAGTCAATAGAATTACGATATAAGTATGATGATATTGTGTCTCGTGTGTATTCTATGGTGATTCCAAGTGGGCGAAGATTAAAAACCTAGATACTTTAACTAATCAGTAAAATGTGCTGGGTCTTGATTAACATAAATAGACTTGGAGTATTAGTTTCAATGGTGCGATTTAAGATCTGAAGGTAATTAGTTTTATCAAAGTTTAATTTGAGGAGATTTGTTTGGTGCCATAAGGTGAAACTGGGGATGAGTTATGTTTAGTATGGGAAGCCGTATTAGTCTTAACAAATACGAAAAAAATGCAAGGGTAATACCTTTTGAGACAAAAGAATTTAGGAATGAGTTTTTATTGTTAATATCTTCTACGGGTGTGCTTCCAGTCTGCTCGAATAGGTTTTAAAAATGGGTTTTTAACAAAGCACAACAAAATTTATAGGGTATGAGAATATTTTTCTCTTTTTACCAAGAAGGTATTGAATTAAGTTATAATAACTAAAGTTTGGCGTATTATGAAGCGGTTTTTCAAAGCTATTTCACATGTCTACAATTCACGACGAGTACTCTGGTACCCGCTCGTGATCACTCCATGAGTACCTGGGTATCAGTTTGAGTACTCATTACAACACTAATGTTTTATTGCTGATATTTGTTTGTTTGTTTTTACTGTTAATACATTTTCTGGTAGATCTATACCGATGCCGAATGTGATTACATAATGTCAGCGTTATTAGGGAGTGAAAGGATCAATTAATATTTAGCTATTTCATACAGGTGTCAAACATTATTACCTAACTATGAACCATTACACCGTAATTAATGTCATTCTTGCCATTAATCTATTGATTTGACATTTGAAATGGAATACTACCTAACTAGCTATGAAATAACACGACAGTTTTTTTTTGTTGTCCACATAGTTGCTTTTATATTTTTGCTTTTCCGACAGTCAATTCGGTCGTCATATAGTCGATTCTTTTCCACCAGCTATATTGTCAAAAACAATGACGAATTTATTGTCGATTATTCCCCATATCTTAAATTAATGTTAATGGGGGTAGGCAATGTGGTTCTTTTGAATAGCTGGAGGGAAATGGACAGATAAAAACCTATACCACTAATGATGACTCCACTAATGCCAGTAATCATGGCAATCCGATAAAATCAATGACGTCATCTCCTTCTTAGCTTAGCAGGGTGAAATGCTTGGTGAGCTTTTCTGATTGGGCTGTGTCCGCCCGATGAGAACATTTTTTTTAATTCTTCTCAAAAACCATCTATCATAGCGCTTTGCCACTTGGCAGATATTCTCCTTGGGTTGGTCTCTAGATATGTTCAGCATATCATCATCATACGAAGGGGAAGTAATTTCTGGTGATGTTTGTATTTTTACTCAAAAATCTTCTTAAGAACCGCTTATTGCAAAGGTGTGCCATTTGGCAGATATTGTCCTTGAGTTGGTCCTTTCTAGATTTGTTCATGGTATCGTCATTACAGCTAGGGGAGGTTACTTCTGCCAATGTTCATGTTTTTTCTTTAAAAATCGTCTCAATAACAGCTTATCGCAGGGGTCTGCCATTTGGCGGATATTGTCCTTAGGTTAGTGTCTTTTAGATTTGTTCAGCATCTCATCATGGGAGCTAAGGGGAGTAATTTCTATCCATTTATTAATTTGAAAATCCTTGTCTCCATGTCAGCTTAGTGCGAGGGTCTGTCATTCATCAGATATTCAGATTTGTTTGGGGCATCTCTGTTTTGGCAATTAGATGTGATTTCAGCCTAGGTATTGCAACGGGTATTGTTGGGTCTCTTTAGCTTCTTGTCTTCTTTCAGTGTCGTAATGGTTATTGTCGGGTCTCTTTGGCCCCTTGTCTTGTTTCAGTATCGTAATGGGTATTGTCGGGTCTCTTTGGCCTCTTGTTTTTGATGTCAAGCAGTCTCCTTGTCTCCTCGTTTTAATATCAAAATGTTCGGCTCCTCGGCTTTTTGTTCTGTATTTTCTCTCTTTTTTCTCCCTTTTTTACAGGTGAGCGTTTTGGGGCCTCTTTGGCCTCTTGTTTATTATTCTGCACCATTCAGTCGTATTTCTAACTGTTTTTAATATTCTACAGGTGCTTTTCCTTGCCTCTTCGGCCTTTTGTTTTAATATCTGCTTGGGTGTTTTGAGGCATATGTGACTTTTTGTTTTAATATCCGAATGAATGTTTCGAGGCCTGTTGGGTTTTTTGTTTTGATATCCAAATAAGTGTTTTGAGGTCTGTTTAACTGCCTATCTTAATATCGCAATGTATAGAGGCCTATTGACTTTTGTTTTAAATCTCTATATGAATGTTTTGAGGCCTGTATGGCCTTCTTTTTGATATATTTTGATAAGTGTTTCGCAACCTGTTTCACCTCATGTTTTAATATCCAAATGAATGTTTTGAGGTTCCTATGTCGTCTTGTTTTAATGTCCAAGTGTTTGGAAGCCTCTTTGACCGTTTATTTCTTCCTTTTTGAGTCTATTTTGGTATTTCATTTTGCAACAGCTGTTTTTCTTTTATATTCCCACATGTGAAGCGCCTCGTTCTTTATGGTTTTTCCAGTTTACTTTTTCCCCCAACAGTCAGGTAAGTGTTTTGAGGCCTCTTTAGCCTCTTGTTAAATTTTAGAATTATTTATATAATCATAATTATCTTTTAGTAAAGGCTAATATTTCTACAGATAATAACTTGTTCCTGTATCCTATCAAAATCGTGACATGTATCCACCATTTGGAATCATGCTACTTGGGGTAAGTACCCACAAAAATCTTCATGTATTAGATATTTTACTTTTTTTACTAGTAAACATTGATTATATACGTAGTGAGCATGACTCAAGTTGAATCTAAAGCAAAAATTGTCATTGGATCATATCAGTATTACCAAAAATTTATGTACAGTCAAACCTCTATTAAGCGGCCACTCACGGGAATCATGAAAAAGTGGCCGTAAAGACAGGTGGCCGTTTAATCCAGGTATGACATTTAGACTAGTGCACATGTCGGGAGGAATTTGAAGTGACTGTTACGACAGGTGCCCGCTTAATACAGGTGGCCGTTCGGGCAGGTTTGACTGTACCTTCATCCCCGCCACACCGCCGGTAATCAGTTCGTCCCGGGCTTCGTTAAACAACATAAACAGCACCGACCTCAGGTCACAGCTGACGGAACAAGTCTCCTCAAAATCCTTGTTGTATACCTGCATGGAAACGTGTAAGGAGCAGTTAGCTTAGTGGAAGACCTCTCAGCAGTATGTATGTATGTATTTATAGGCTGATTACAGAAGTAATCGTTGTGATAGGCCATCCTGGGCACTTATACAAAGCTAGCCTATTAATGTGGTTAACGCGACAATCTGATTAGCCTCACTTATGTGAGGTTGGGAAAAAAACTTAGTGTGAAAAACCCACCGAGTCTGGGCAGACAAAAGACCTTTTTCCATCCACACCACTGGTTTTAAATGTCTACATATGAACTATATATGTCGCACACCCCGCTAAGCCCCAACAGAACCGTACTTCAAGGGCTACTCAGAGCCCCTCTAGGTTTTACTACAGTGTTAATTCCCACTCCATGTATAAATTAGGCCAATCTGTTCATCGGGTTAACCATAGTTTCAAGTTGTGTGAAGAATCAAGTAGCTAAGACACAGATATCGTAAGCAATAAGGCTACAAATCTAACAGAATAACATGTTCGAACTAACTGTTGGAACCGTATTCCTTGTGTTACTAGTTAATCATAGTAACCATAAATTTGTTAAGTGTCTTTGATAGCCATGTGTTAAAAGGGCACTATACAGCAATAAAATTTCATTTCATTACAAAATTTCATTTCATTTTATCAGGCCCTGTCTGTTTATATATGGGTTAAGGTTTTCACTTGAGGGACACATTAATTCCATGTATAATCTGCACAATGAACGCGTGTAAAACATATCCGTACTTAGCTCCCAGCTATTGAAGTATAAGGCCAGCTTCCCATTGTCAACCGCGTCACAGGACGAATATGTGATATATTAGAATGGTTGGAAAGAAATGCACAGTAAAAACCTAGACCTCTAATGGCACTCAAACCCATGACCTCCAGATAACTGGTCTTGCGCTCTACCGACTGAGCTACAGGGGCAAAATTTCTCCTGCAAATTTAGGTATTTGACGTTTTTGAGAACCACCGATATTTAAAGTTCGTATATCATGCCAGCGATATACACAGATATCTGTACAAGCATGATGAACTGTAAACTGATTGGATGATTTTTGCGGTGTTTTTTATATTAACATGACGTTAACCACTATAAGGATTATATTAAAATGGTATGACAATACTATTATATTTGGATTATTCGGATATTAAGCAGCCAGGCTGAGTGATCTTGAGAGAAACTCAAAAACTCACCTGGAGAGAGAATTCCTTGCCAAGAGCGAAATAGCAGTTGTATTTCCTCGCGTATATCATGTGGGTGATAACGCGATACTCGTACTTGTTGTATGTAAATGCCGTGTGAACTGGCCAAAAACATGCGCGGGTTCAGGTGTTAGACATATGAAATGAAATTTATTTGTTTAAAGTGTACTTATTAGCAGAGCTGTCAAACACACTTAATATGAAACAATAGCCTAATGGTCTAAGACTATAATGTAATTACTTAAATTATAGAAAATTTACCTCTAACAGTATACAGGTAATACAGATCGGTGTTAGATAAAACTATGTACATTTACAGTGAGCATGAAATGGAGAACAATGTCCGTATAAATACCGACATACCGAAAAATACAAGAAATAACAAGGAAACACTGGGTCAAATCAGTCTGGTCATTATAGTACATGAAACGTATTATTATTATTGCGTTTTGATGCTCAATAGAATTAGCAGAATGGTCACATGTTACTGGTTGCTGAAAACAGTATGTCATCATTGAGTTGAAATGCCATGCTTGACAACCTTTTCCACATATGTTGGGCCAGTCTCATGATGGATTTTCAAGGCACCAATAACGATCTTTAAATAGCTCATATGGAGATATATCACCACCGCTCTCATTTGCCTTCACTAGCTGCCAATACTATTTGGAATACATTTTAAAATAATAATTACATACAAATGTCTTTAGGGCACGGCTCCAGCATACATACCTAACCTAATAACCATCAATTCATCTAACCTAATAACCATCAATTTATGTAACCTAATAACCATCAATTCATCTAACCTAATAACCATCAATTCATCTAACCTAATAACCATCAATTCATCTAACCTAATAACCATCAATTCACCTAACCTAATAACCATTAATTCATCTAACCTAATAACCATCGATTCATCTAACCAAATAACCATCAATTCATCAAACCTAATAACCATCAATTCATCTAACCTAATAACCATCGATTCATCTAACCAAATAACCATCAATTCATCTAACCTAATAACCATCAATTCATCTAACCAAATAACCATCAATTCATCTAACCTAATAACCATCGACTCATCTAACCAAATAACCATCAATTCATCTAACCTAATAACCATCGATTCATCTAACCTAATAACCATCAATTCATCTCACCTTATAACCATCAATTCATCTAACCTAATAACCATCAATTCATCTCGCTGATCTATCAGACAATCTTCCTCTCTTCATCTTGCCATCCCAAAAAAACAAATGTGCTCACTTTGTAGACTGAACTTTTATAAAAAATAGTATCCAACTCTTTATCCATTGATATTCATACATCTGCTTCTCTGAATTTTTCGTACAATGCCCCTGAACTATCCAAGTTGATAGTTGATATTCGTACAATTCATTTAGTTGATGTGTACTTTGATATCTTTTTACTCTGAATGCATCTTAATTCTCACAATGTGAGTTAGGGTAATCTTCAAATATTCATTGAAGTTTTGGTAAAAAACCGGGAGATCTCAAAACAAACCTGATCCTGCGCTTGCTTCCCTTTTCCACAGAGTGACACATTTAGAGTCGATGATAATAAACTGCCTCATTCGGCTGTTGTAGGTGACTGCAACGTGAGTGACATGAAGGTTGATTATAGCAAACTGTTTCATTCAGCTGTCTAAGATGACTGTAACAGTTGATTATAAAAACTGACCTATTTAACTTTTGCGGGTGACTGCAATTAGACCTTAGATGTCATTATAAAAACTGCCATATGTTGCTTGCTGTTGTCGGTGACTGCAACATAAGATTCCAGTCAAGTCAATAAAAAACCAAATCAATTGGTTTAAGTAATTTATTCAGAGAGTTCTAAGTAGAAGTGAAATAAAAGTATTAAACTAAGTTTTACCTCCCATTATGTCGGTGTTCTTCATCTTATGTTCATACAGAGACTTCATTTGAAATCCATATGGGATAATAGTCAATTCATCGGAAATTTGATTAAGATCTTCACTCAAACCATTGGACGATTGACTGATATGTGACATCAGAGAATGCCTTTTACTAGTAGTATTATGGTTATCCACGTCGTCATCTGGATATTGCGTTTCAATTTCCTCACTATGCTCCATTGTGGGATGATTGTATAGCTGTGTTCTCCGTTTTAAATCTGTTCAAACTGTATATATTGGTTACAGTATTATAAAGTTAAAAAAATAATACCTGAAACCAAAAGAAGTATTGGCTCCATATTTCGCCATGTTGATTACCCTGGCAACCACCAATTTTCATCAAGGGAAGTAACGTTTACACTACAGATTTTAACAAGCTTGTTTACTTTTGTTTCCCTTCCCTTGTTATAATGTCATGTTATAGATTATCATACCGTATTGTGTGTTACATCATACTTTAAATTACAAGTGTGTATTCTTTGGTACATACCTAAAATGTGAGAAATATAATTAAGGGAAGTAACTTGTGCATTACAAATATTGGAGAGATTTACGTCACAAATATTCTCAAGGGAAGTAACTTATACGTCACAAATTCCATGAAAGGAAGCGTGAGAACGTCGTCCGAAAAGTTTTCTGAGTTCAGCCAGGTTTTCTCCTTGTAGTCGTCTATGGTCTAGGGCTGTCTTCTATATAAAATGTACGCAGCTGGTTATGAAAGTGCATCTGACGATGATGATGATGATGGTTTTGTGTTAGGAGACGAATTCGAAAATAAGCGCAAAACTATTGTAAGAGAAACGAATGCGTCGCCTGCCGTTTCTACAGTAAAACCACAAAAACTAGTAAGTCAACTTTTCATCGTAATTAATATATTAATATTAAATGTCAAATTTTTTGTTCACTTTTGTCGGGTATCGTGATTTTGTCTCACTCTATTGTATAAAGTCATGGGTAACGAGGCCTTGAAAAGCTCTTGCGCAGCATAGGTTTCAGATTGGCCAGCATTGTAACCTTTTTTTTCTGTACGCCTAAAACTCAGAAAAGCGCTTGATATTATGATCAGACACACCATAAACCACTGCAGCAGTGCGTGATGTTAGTACGAGAAAATCGGCAACTCCAAGAGGCTGCACTAGAGTTGTCCACAATGTCCCCAGCAGAAGGGGAGAGATTAGTGGATTTACAACTTAAAACACCCCCTTTCCAAAATGTCCGACCCATACCTCCCCCTACCAAAACGTTCTCTTACCTAAACGCCCCCCCCTACCAAAATGTACGCCAAACCAAACAGTCCCCTACCAAAACATCCCCTTACCTAAATGCTCCCCTACCAAAATGTACGCTTAACCAAAATGTCCCCTACCAAAACGTCCCCCAACAGAATTGTAGGTTAAATATACAAAACCCAGGCACTTGTAGTTAACAAAAAGCGCCAACCAATGCATTTTTAATAATAAGGGAGGAAAATTACAACAAAGTCGCAGAAAAGTGAAAATACACATAATGAATTATACACAATATAGATATTTAAGTCATGAAACAACCGAAAAATCATATAAACAAAGTTCTTTTTACAAACATTTATTAATAATTAAAACATCACAATAGCACAATCTTCACCCCAAGCGGATATCGCTATTCAATGCATGCGCGGGTGATTAACCTTTGCTCTGCGGAATGAGCGAAACAAAGGTAATACGCGAACAATCAATGAAGAAACATACTGATACTCATCGATTTCAAAGTACTAACAAGCCCTCCCCTCCCCCTTATGATGAAATAATAATAATAATAATAAAGCTTTATTTAGAGTATCCAATTATCCCTTGGTCAATAATGACAAGATGATGTCGATGACCCCTTACAATTTTACGACCTTAAAAACATAAAATTATAAAAACATAAACTAATGCAGTTATGTGCAATTTGTGCATTTAACGTCCACAAGAAAAAATTATGGCAAAATCTAGACCAACGAAACTGAAGGGTACAATAGAGCGATATTTGAAGTGAAGTGATGTAAATTCTTTCAGCAACTTTGTATTCTGTATATGCGAAGGATATGTTTTGTTTCAGACGCCTAAAGGCGGGTTTGGCGTACCAGCGAATTACAAGGGATACCGTACCAATGACCAAGAAGCGGGTCTTACTAACACCAGCCCATACACTCTGGACCAATTCAAGGATGTAGTAGTGCGCGGCAGTTTGGATCAGGTGAAGGAAATGGTTCAAGCAGGTAATTGGTTCACATGAATACTTAGTCTTTTGATCGTATAATTTGCCATACTGCGATTAAAGATGATATAAGATTCTGACATGTGGCATTTTCCATGTGGAAAATATGTAATGCCCAATCACAGATGAATTGCCAAGCCTTTTGTGAATTATGAAATTGGTTGAATTATGATAACTTAGTTTTAGTTAAAAATTATAATATATTTAATAACGTAGTACTAACAGTAATAACAGTACTAACAGCGATGACAGCAATAACAGCAATAACAGTAATAACAGCAGTAACAGTAATAACAGCAATAATAGCAGTAACAGTAATAACAGCAATAACAGAAGTAACAGTAATAACAGCAGTAACAGTAATAACAGCAGTAACAGTAATAACAGCAATCACAGTAATAACAGTACTAACTTTTATCGTGGTTGCCAAACTTTTCTGTCAGATAATTAATAGAGCGATAATAGAGATAACAGCGACAATAGCAATAACAGCAATAACAGTAATGACAGTAATTGTGATAACAGCAACAATAGCAATAACAGCAATAACAGTAAAAACTTTTATCGTAGTTGCCAAACTTTTCTGTCAGAGAATTATGTACGCATTGGTTCCACGCGCAATTGTCTCCACCAACTGTTCAAATAGGGGCTGTCAGCGTAGTGGTTATATCGTTGGACTTTAATCCAAAAATTCCGAATCAGTCCTCACTCAAGCTAGTGTTATTGCATGTGGCGTATTTTGGGCAAAAGCCCCCTCAAACCCTGGTTTGTTAGGTAGCACTAGTAGTGTCAATATGCAAGTGCTTTTTTCATGTGTATAAAATGCTTTCTGCATAGTCTCGACGGCGCTTGCCTCTCCATTATCTCGTCATTTCGTTGTAACCAATCATCCCCTATTGATCGGAGACTTAACCGAGTGTACGACATACATAGCCTACTCCCGTTATCTGAGGCTAATCTGTTTGTCATGTTTACCACATTAGCTAACTTTGTTAAGGCGCAAGAATGGCTTACCCAATGAGTCCCTTGGTAATGACGGCTTATTTCTAACTGGGTGTCCAAATGCATAGGGAATTACATTGTTGCTGGAAAGTGAATAGTTTTGTATATCAGTGCATGTCGGCGACTGGGGCAGTGGTTAAAAGCGTTCCCTCTCATGCATAAGCTTGCGAGTTCTAACCAGCGCAAACCAATGATTTTTTCCCCGCGCCTTCCATGATAGGAAACGAGCGAGATTTTCGTGCTTGAATGTTAAGAATGATATGTCGGTAAATTGGTTATTATAAAAATATCTTAGAGACATAACAGGCCAATATTGTACATGCGACTGACATGTAATTATAAAGTAGCACCAAAACCTCCCCTTTTCCTTTAAAATCAGAATTAGAATTAGAATTAGTTGCGGCCTCTGGTGGCTGTAGTAACAACTTTGAGCTGTGTATTTTGTGGTGGTAATTGTGCCCAATACAACGCTGCAGGAATGCCGGTGGACGCGGAGCTGCGGTGTGGCTGGACCACCCTCATGTATGCCGCTAACATGGCCTTCCCAGAGAAGCTCGCCTATCTCATCGAAGCCGGAGCCGATGTCAACTATGACAAAGGTCTCTAAAAAACAAATAAAAGTTTTGATCTAGTTTCCAACTGTACAGCTGTTATAACAGTATACACGTAGCGATAAGACTTGCATCGGCTGCTTCTTGTCTTGACTGTTAATTTGTTCTTATAGCAGAGACCTGACTTGCGTGCGGTCACTTTCTGTTTCATGAAACATGGTGTTAATTTTGTCACTTGTGGCTGTCACACTATTTCTGTTTGCGACACGAGGTTTGTGGTGTTGTAGGAGTCAATTATTTCTGGCACGGGAGTGACCTGTTGTTGCGGCCCCACTGTATGTTTCTCTCACATGCTCACTATTTGCTTCTGTCACATGAGGCCTGTTAAAGCTGTCACGTCATACTTATTGTTGCTGTCAGTCAGGTTATTTCTGTTACATAAGACCTGTGGTGTGTGTCGAGAAAACAAATGTTGCCATCGCGTGGTTTGTATTTGTCACTTGAGAGAACTGCTGTTGCTGTCATATGGTTTGTGTTTTTTGTCACTTGAGAACTGCTGTTGCTGTCACATGGTGTGTATTTGTCACTTTAGAACTGTTGTTGTTGTCACATGGTTTGTGTTTGTCACTTGAGAACTGCTGTTGCTGTCACATGATTTGTATTTGTCACTTGAGAACTGTGGTTGCTGTCACATGGTGTGTATTTGTCACTTGAGAACTATGGTTGTTGTCAAATGGTTTGTGTTTGTCACTTGAGAACTGTGGTTGCTGTCACATGGTTTGTGTTTGTCACTTGAGAACTGCTGTTGCTGTCACATGGTGTGTATTTGTCACTTGAGAACTGCGGTTGCTGTCACATGGTTGTGTTTGTCACTTGAGAACTCCTGTTGCTGTCACATGGTGCGTATTTGTCACTTGAGAACTATGGTTGCTGTCACATGGTTTGTGTTTGTCACTTGAGAACTGCGGTTGCTGTCACATGGTTTGTATTCGTCACTTCGGAATTATTGCTGTCACATGGTTTGTATTTGTCACTCGAGAACTGTTGTTGCTGTCACATGGTTTGTATTTGTCACTTCGGAATTATTGCTGTCACATGGTTTGTATTTGTCACTTGAGAACTGTTGTTGCTGTCAAATGGTTTGTATTTGTCACTTCGGAATTATTGCTGTCACATGGTTTGTATTTGTCACTCGAGAACTGTTGTTGCTGTCACACGGTTCGTTTCCGTCGGATGAGAGCTGTTGTTGCTACCACAGCCGCCATGTTGTTGTGATCGCGCCGCTTGCGTTTCTCCTTACCAGACCAGTACACCGTGTTGATGACGGCCTGCAGCTGTAACAAGGATAGACCAGACGACATCTACGCGTGCGTCGACGAGCTGCTGAAGAGAGGCGCCAAGGTCAACACTTTCGATCGGTGAGGTGACCCGTAGATTGGTGCGTTACTTTTAGTTCTTCCTGCCGGTTGGGTAATCATGAAGATTTGGTCGCGTGACAACAGATGTTAGATCATGGCCATTGCAATAATAATAAATAATAAACAATGAATAATAAAGAGGTGTGGGTTGCTGTGTTGGCCGTAACGTATGACTCGAATAGTCCACAAGGTGTTACTTTCACTTTTCGCATAATAAATAATTATATATATATATATGTTATTTGTATACCGCTCCTTATCATGTATGCACGCTGAAAGTGCGGTTAACACTTATATACGTGAGACAGTGGGATAAATTATGCCCCCTCCCCCCAAAAAAACCCTGAAGTCATGTTGGTATCAGCCGACTAAGGCAACGGTCCGGTGAAAATTCAGTTTAGAGTTTCTGCTTGGAGGTATCGAAAGTATGTGCGGCTCTAATGTGGATAGGCAGACAATTTCCGAGGATCCGAGCTGCATCAGAAAACACTGGTTACGAGTGTTGGTTAGGCAATAGCTTTCAACGGTTGTTAAAGAGCCATCTTCAGGTGTGTTCTTGGGCTAACGATGAACGTACCTTAACCCAAAATAAAGTAGTTAATTAGCAAATTTGATAGAATACTTGAAGAACTCTAAACTGTATTGGCGAATTATCCTCACTTTGGTAATGTTTACTGTTTAACTGTTGTTTTTTTATGTTTAATTGTTTTATTATGTTTAATTGTTTTATTATGTTTAATTGTTTTATTATGTTTAACTGTTTTATTATGTTTTATTGTTTTATTATGTTTTATTGTTTTATTTTGTTTAATTGTTTTTTATGTTTAATTGTTTTTTATGTTTAATTGTTTTATTATGTTTAACTGTTTGATTATGTTTAACTGTTTGATTATGTTTTATTGTTTTATTTTGTTTAATTGTTCTTTATGTTTAATTGTTTTTCATGTTTAATTGTTTTATTATGTTTAACTGTTTTATTATGTTTTATTGTTTTATTTTGTTTAATTGTTTTTCATGTTTAATTGTTTTTTATGTTTAATTGTTTTTTATGTTTAACTGTTTTATTATGTTTTATTGTTTTATATTGTTTTATTGTTTTATTATGTTTAATTGTTTTATTATGTTTTATTTTATTTAATTGTTTCATTATCAATCTAGTCAAGTAGATATTGTAATTTTACTTATACAGAGCATCCCCGCCCCCCAAAAAATGCAATTTTTTCCCACTTGGTAGATGTTAGGTCTTTGGAATTGTATCTATTACTCCTCCCCTCAAGTTATACCTGCGACTTGGTAGATGTTAGGTCTTTGGAATTGTATCTATGACTTCTTCCCTCAAGTTATACCTGCGAC
>WURV02148200.1:0-17894 GCA_011762755.2 Epimenia babai | reverse complement strand
CGCTACAACTTCGCAAGCGGAACAACACAGCTCTATCGGCGGTTATCTGCATAATTATTATGTCCGTTGCTTTGCTATTTCAAATACACTGTTTTTGGACTTTTGGTTTGGTTTCGACGGTCGTAAGTCCCCTTGCGGTGGCAGTCACGTGCTTTCCCCTAAATCCTGCGGACGCGACTGTTTATGCGGCATTTATGGGAGCTATCTACAGCGCTGGGCCTGGCATTATTCTACTAGGGTTGTCCGCGGGTATGATTTCGAGTTTCGTAATCAGTTACCGACGCCACAAAGTCCTGTTGACCTCAGAGTCGGGCGCAGACAGAAGCGTGGCCGCGTCGAGCGCATATGTCACGGCCAAGAACAGCTTGTCTATGCTCCTTCCACTCGCCGTCATGCACATCGCCTGTACACTTCCTCTCGTCGTATACGTTGCTCATTATGGACTTTTCGACGTGAACCCCGCTGTATTTTACGGGACAAACCGCCTGCGCTGCATCAACCATTCGGTAAATTTTTACGTCCAAGCCATTATAAGCCGCTACTACAGAGAAACGATGATACCTTGCTTTGCATCTCAGCATACATAGTCTCTGACCGCTACACAGTGTTTTATCCGCCGAGTGTACCCAAGAGAAATTAAGTTTCTGATAAATAAACACAAATTTCAAGCGACATGATACCATACACGGCGTCTACTTCAGACTAATAATATGCTTGCATGAATCACCACAATGTATTGTACTACTTCAGCAATTCATGGACCCTTCTTACATTCGATACTACTCAAAATTAATGAAAGATCACGCATATATTCGATAAAATATAATATATGCACTTATATGCATGTATTATATCATCTTGATAAATAAGAAATATTTATTAATGCATGTGTACATCGATAATGACGTAATTTCGGATATTTTTTTCGATTATCCGGTTTCACCAAAATTCAAAACTAAGATTTATGAAAAATCAAAAACTGCGTGACCGAAAACATCCCCTAACACCAATCGGAGAACCATAATCGATGACATGGAGAGGTGTACGCCCTCTGCGACCTAATGCCGCCCTAAACCATTACTGAGTCGCCGCCATATCAGTTACGTTCAACCAGTGTGGCATCGTAATATCGCCCACATGGATGTCGCCACTCTCGCAGACGTCTTTCTGTAAAGTGTAAACAGTACCGAGACTCATGAGTGAGTAAAACCTAGTTCGACTGACGCTTCACCCATTTGACGTGTTCTTGGCACCATTCACGTCAAAGTAGGCGTATTGCTGGCCGTCTTAAGCGTAATCCTGAAGAATGGAGTCTATGATTCGTTTGGAAAGGCGCACTCCCGATGTGTCACGGAGGTTTCGCTGGAGCGACGTGACGATGATAGTGCGATTTCGGAGAGCATAGCTGGTAACATAACGGTTCTGGGCGGCAGTTGAGACCCTTGGACGGCCACCACTAAAAGTTCTACTTCCTTATCCAGTGTTCTGGTATCGTGCCCATACTAGGGAGATTACACTTCATTGACGCATTTAGCTTTTCAACCACGTTACGCGGACGCATACCCACTTTCAGCATGACCATCGCTCTGGAGAGGTTACCCCCACCACTCATGTGGTGGCGTTGCTGTACAGGAGGCATCATTCAAAACGTAGGCACATCAAACAGTAGAATAAAAAATCCAGGGAGGTAATCTTAATTAAACATACAGAGAGACCAAATATTGAATAATGAAGTGTAAAATGTGGGATATAGTATAACCAATGGGCTTGGTTTACATGAACGAGATGAACCAATAGAGTACTATGTCACTCTTAATGCGCAGTGACACCATAAAGTTCATTGTCTATTATAATAATGTCTTCAGGAAGACTTGTTATCGTAACTAACACATTAACACGACTATAGCTCGTGCTAAAACAACGGACAGGCGCCATATTGATTTTATGTTTAGAACAGAAAATTGGTTGCTAGCGCGTTGCTAAGCGGAAGTGACGTATGACTTCGGTACTCTATTGCTGCAGAATTGATGCTCACGCGTTTATGGCATGCCAAGCTTGCAATAACAATTGCATAGTACAGGTTATGACCCATATATGATATTCTTTATACATTCTATGGGTGGTCCTTAATTAATTTTAAGTGCTATAGTTGATTACATATTTGTGAGTACTTCAGGAGAGTGATAAAATGATTTTTTTCTGTTGGTACCTTTTATTAATAACTTCCGGTTAATAAGTCGGCAGGTGTTCATGAACGCCAACCGCTCGTCCAGGCGAAGTTTACGAGAAAAATTTTATCAAAAAAAAAATTATGTTAGCGTTGCATGCACAATTTAATCGTCGTTTGATCTGATCGTCGACAAAAACAGAGATGTCAGCGACTTCCGATGTTTGGATTGTGTACCTCGCCTTGAACAATACCGTCTGATTATGAAGGTGTTTGATTTTGTGAAAAATAATTTTTTATGCATTTGATCATCATTATACAGTCTAGCGCCGATACTCGGATTATTGGTACTCCGGATTTGCCAGTAGACCGGCCTCGTCGTCGGGAACGGAATTTTCCTTACTTATTTGTGCCCATTACTCGGGATATCCGTGATTGCAACTCCGGACGACATGAATGGGCACAAATGGTTGTTACCGTGCGTTGTAGGGGCCTGGAAATGAATAGCTCGGTTGCTCGAGCGCTAATGAAAGGTTAGATGAAAAGTTCTACCTGACGGCAATACCAATATTACTATTTAGTTATTGACTCTGGCGTTGTTGATCTTTTGGACAAATGTTACGATGAAACTGCGATCGTTGGTGTACATGCTCTCACTATAGCAGTCATTATCAAGATCGTCTTCATCACATTGGTTCAATTTTGAGATAAAATAGCAGGAAGTGTTGTTGAATTGGCATCAGTTTGAAATATGCGGAGTTTTAACCATGTACTGAGTCTGAAGCACGTATACGACGCGATACCATACGACAGTACCCCCACTTTAGCGCAATGCGTTCCAAGACTTCTGCAAACCCGAACTTTCTTTATGCAACTTGTTTTTAAGCGGCCACTTAGCAGCCGAATGAAATGCTATAAACACAGTTTACGCAACATGTATTGCAGATATTTGACATTGTCAAAGTTGTTCATGTTTGTTTTTTTTTATTTTTATAATGTTGGCTTTTGGTTACCGTTCTGTGGATGCATGTTTACGCGACACTCAAAAAGCAGAACTGTGGTGTCGCGTTATAAGCTTCACGTATTAATATTTGTATTTCGCGGCAGTAGTTAATGAACAACCATGAATCGCCCGTAGATTCTTATGAAATCAATTCTATGGGAAAATATATAGGCATCGCCTGGGCTTACACCAAAAATTGCATACTTTTAGTAATGGAAAGCTGGGCTGCATCAGCGCTTATGTACCGGGAGAAGGAACAATTGACTCCACAACAAAACCATTGTGTAGTCACTAATGGCGCGTTTACATGATTAGATGTATTGATGCCACGAACATATAAGCCTATATGTACGCGCGTTCTCATTGTTCTATACGCGTTCGACGAGAGACAACGGTTTCCAAAGTTACGGGAGCGGTCGATAGGTCAAGAGAGCACCCGTTATATCTTTGTTATCGGAGATCACAAAGGTTTACAGTCAAATATGACGTCTAGTCGACCGTAATATCATTTTCGTCGATATGATCTTGAAGCGATATCGCCGAGCAGGACCTACACACTATAAGAATTGTTCGACGCAATTGTTTGATCAAGGAGTCGGGTCCAACATTTCCACATAACATCGACTTAAGGTAGCAATCAGATAAAGAGTTTGACCAATCACAAGACGCACAAGTAGTAGAGGTAAATCGCTTGGATAAGAAGTTATGTTCATTCACACGAAATTAACTAGTTTAAGCAGCTGTCAATATGTTACGTTTAACACAATTTGAGACCCACAATGTCAAAATCCGTCGGAAGTCGGGAAATCCCCAAATCAGTAAAATGCTAATAATACATTACAACATGTAAAATATGGAATTTTAGATTTTTACATTTTAGGGTACTTCAGTCACTAAACATTCATAAATATATATTTTTCTGTGTGAAATATGTTTAAAATATCGTATATGATGTATATATTTGCCGATATTATTGTTACCTCCTATTATGATTTTAGTAGCATTTGAAAGCTGCTCTCAGTCTCTCTCCAGACATGTATAAATCATTGACAAATTGAGACTTCAAACTAATTTTGGCATGGTGGGTGTTCAGAACAACTAAAATATAAACACAGTTTATTCCAGTTATCATCGAGATGATGTAGCTTACTTCGAGAAAAATTGTTTACGAAGACTTAAATTGGCTATTGCACACTGATTCTGCAGTGACTTTACAGACTATATACTATAGTGTATACTAGTCGTCAAAGTATGACGAGTTATACCGCTTGTCAATCATAAAATGTTTATCTACATCTGTAAAAATACGTTAATATTCCACGAGTAGAGATATCCATGACGCTTAATTATACCAAACAGGTTTGATTGCTATAATTGAAAGGAACTCTAGTTTCTAAGTAAAAAAATAACCTTAGGGATTAATATTTAGGGATTTTATCGCCGAGCTGTGCCAAAACGCTCGCAGACAGCGAACCCAGTATCTAGTGAACCACATAAACTACCGTAGTTGATACACAACGCTGGGAGAAAGTGAAAAAGTCCGGTTACGATCGAAAAGTATAAGCCTGGATTTGAGATAGCACCCGATGGCAAAGAGACAAGGTCGAACAGGTGCCGTTTTGTGATGATCGAGTGTGTGGGGTGTACCATTAAGATCCGCGCCCGTTTAATCCCGATTATTTTACTTTGAAGATGCCGACGGTTGGCGGTGAGGAGGTGGTATTACCCGTGAATGACGAAGCTATTTCATTGACCGAGAAAATGGGGGCGTGGCGATAGATTTTTATATCACGTGGGGAGCGTCGGCGAGAATTCTTGTGTTGGCGAAGTGAAGGCTCCTAACTTAGATAACGGAGAGTGTTTACTTGGGTCCAATAAACGTAATATTATAAAATTTATATACAATCGCTTCTTCTCCATGCTCATAATAAGTTTCAGAAATGGCATATGCGACAGCGTACAAGAAGGACAATAAACTGAAAATTACGAGTGAAAATGTTGATAGGGTTAGGACTGGTACAAGAGGGCGAAAAGGTCAACGGTCATCTTTCCATGTGTTTATTGATGGTAATGTCTGATGGTCCCCAAGATCGCAAATTGCTTTTACCTATTATTCGTATAATCCAAATAAATCGTTATATTACATCATTACATCGCATTATCTCTTCCGTTTTATTATCATCCTAACCCTAAATAAACACTCCATCCTAAGTAGAGTCAATGCATAGTAGAGTCGACATATTACTGTCGCGTGACAGACAAACATGCGCACGTCCATCAAACATAGGCAGCCAATGAGATCGCAGGATGTTACGGGTATAAAAAGAATAAAACGGGTGCGGATCAATGTGGCGGTAGCCTTTCAAAACAGGAAGTTGGATTTTCTCGCGCGGGAATGCTAGATATCGGACGCGCTATATAAATTGTCGCGGTTTCAAATCGCCACTGCCATCATTTGTTTGCAAAATTGTTCGCCAATCTGACGCTGGAATAATAATTCCCTTATCGAATCGCCACCTCGTTTTCTCGACTGCCGGTGCACGTTAGACCCATAAATCAGACATGGTTGATGAAAGATTACTTATTCAATCAATAAGCTGACTCCGACGCGATCTTGTCGCCAAGTCATCGACGACCTGTCACAGTCATATGGTACACCGCTGAGGAACGTTCGATACGACCCGCCGCTTTTTGTCCGCATCGTTGTGTCTGTTGTCGCGTGGGTGGTGTACATGGCGTTTGATCCGAGCAATACGCATCGAAACCAAGACGGACGGCAGCACTGAGCGATGCTCTTGTATTTGGCGGGTCACGAGAACTGCATGGAATGATATTTGCTATTACTTTCCAATTGGCCACACCGTGTTGGCAGTAATAAACTAAAACTGACCCGTTGTCATTATTAAACCGCTACAAATCTACCATATTGAGATAGTGTAAACAATCGCCATGAGACACGGTGTCGGTGCGAGTCGTGCACTATTTAGAAGCGCGTCTTCTCATACGAAAGTCTGCGATTTCGATTCCGCGCACACCACCCCTTTCTGCGCATTTTACTACGTTACTTATTACTCAAGTCAAAATTTCGTGCTCAAATATGGATTCTAAGCGTTCTCAGGGTGTCAACTGAAACAACTTGGCCACTGAGCATTTTCTTTAATCCTTTCTACACCCACCATATTGATCAAGGACTCGAAAACTTCAAAATGGATAGAACTGTAATGCAACTAAAAGTTATTGCGATCGGTTGAAATCTGACTTCTGGGTTGCCGTTTTATCTATATAACTATATAATATATATAACCATATAATATATATTACTATATAATCTATATAACTCAATTAGTTATTAGTTAGTTAGTTATTACAAGAAATGTATATATGCGCTTTTGAGACATATTATTATTTATATTGTAAAGTGTCGTAGGCATCATCTTGTCAAAATGACTAAGCGATAATATGGCACTTAAAATAAAACTTCATTATATTATTATATATCATATTACGACATATAAAAATACAAAGATAATTTTCACCGCCCCCGTTACTGACGATGGTTACCGCTACGAATTTGTTACATCGGGCATGCCACCACTCTATCACACTGGATCCTGCCACAACATACAGTGCCGTGGTTGATCCGTCCGATATACATATCAGTATAAAAATACGGCTTCATCGATGAATGTCGCCAACTCTACGCGCGCGAACGTAAATGTCAGCAATAAGACAAAATTACAATTCGTAGGTTGACGGAAAGGGATGGATTATTTTATATCAGGCTGTCAGCACATTCCCAGTAGTTTTTAGCCCGATCTCTTAATCTCTGTTAACATCTATCGCTCTCATTTGATGCTCATTTCTCTCATTTGATGTAAACTCCCCGCTCTCGGGATCGTACTCCTAGTCTGTGCGCGAATCGCGTGATTAACTCTGGTAATCGTGCTTTCACGCCTCCGCACCCCGAACTTTCGACAAGGTACTACTCTTAGCAAATTTGGAATAAAACTAATAACACATTTACGACAACTAAGCTAACAAATTCACAGGTGTAATTCGTATAGATTATTTGTTGGTAAGGCGGTAGAGGAATAATAGGGCGAAACCATATTGGTTCTATAAATATCCATAGAGATATGCACGGATAAACTTTTTCTTTAGTGGGCCCCGAACTCATGATCTCCAGATGACCGGTCTACAAATTGATCCACAAAGACACGCAGACTTTTTTTCTGCGCATAGATATCCAGAATCGTCCAAATTGTTCACTCTCTTTTATTGAATAACGCATTTCTTAGTGCAGCTCCTACTGTACATACAGGCTATCTAATACGATCTAATATTAATATAGGCTTTTTTGCCATACAATAGCGGAGCACTGGACTCGGAAGCGAAGTTCAGAACCCTCGCCGTTCGGCTTTTATGCGATGATCCTCAGCAAGACATTTATATCGGATTGCTGGACTAAACCCATTTCCCCAGAACAAGTAGACACTTGGCATCTCTGACGGATAATATGCGAGTGTCGAAGGTATTGTATCTGCGTTGAATATAATATGCGAGTGTCGAAGGTATTGTATTTGCGTTGAATATAGCTACCATAGAAACCCTCATTGTAAACCGCATTTGAGAGCCTTGGCTGATAGTCGCGGTCTATAAAGGTTGTAGCCTTTAGAGGCTGTCGCAGTTATGTTCACGGCGTGGTTTCAATATATACATCTATTTTTTCATTATTTAGGTTCCTAGGTATGTAGAAATTCTTTTTTGCATTATTTGGATTCCTACGTATGTAGAAATTCTCCGTTAAAATCAATCGCGCGTGCAGATTTTCACTGGAGCGGCTATTCACCGAATACCCTAGTAATTATACTAGAATAATAACGGCGAGATTCGTGTGGTCTAGAAAACCAATCGAAAACGCCAATAGAGCCAGTTTTGAGTTACAATCAACTGATATCGATTCGTGACCTTTCGGAAATTGTATGCAGCTGCCAATTAACGATCGACCCTGGCAAGTTTGACAACGTTGACGGCGCTATGGAATCTATAATAGGTGTGAAAGATTCACGCGGATTCCCAAATGAGAGATTATTACCTTCAATGTCATAGGTCGAAAATTAGGAGAGTTGCGTCATTTCTTCAATTTGTCCCTTCGCCAAAGGTTACCGAGGTCGTTTCCTTAGTGCATCAACTATCACAGGGAGATATTTACAGATAAATTGTGCCAAGAATTTACGTACCCAACCGGAAAAGCAAGTCGATTTGTAAAATTCTGTCACGTCGCAGCACCTTATAACAGAGATCAAGTGTATTCGCGTATCTCCGTGTTTTCGTTTCTGCCTCGGTTCAGTCATTGACCGAGTGAAACGCTTCACATGCCGTGTTCCAGCGGATAGTAGATCAAAGCACGATCTATATATTTTATCTCTCCGATAAAAGTACATTTAGAAAGGCAATCTATATTAATTTCCCAATGGACTACGAATGTATGTATGTAACAATAAGGCCGAGAGTACCTCGTCGTCTAGACAATCGATGACCATCTAGAAAGCTCGGTGGACAACCTTACGATCGGATTAGCTTCATTTTATAATGGCAAATAAAACACTCGTGAAAACCAAGGAATCTGGGAAGACTTCTGACTTTCGTCCGCACACGCCAGTAGTACCAAACACACACACACACACACATACGCGCGCACACATACACGCACGCGCGCACGCATACACAAAGCCTACATATTATGTCGCAGTCTCCGTCAAATATGTGTGAGTTTATTATTATTCACAATGATATAGCGAGATAGCAGGAAAGTAAGCGCCCCAAGGATTAGAAGGAGCGCGGTTGCTATGGTGTTTTCCCCGATGAATTCGAAAAAAAGAGACGCAGTGACCCACAGTTGGCAAAGGTGTGGGATTTATCGGGTAAAGCGACACAGAGAAGAACAAAAGTTACGGCCGCTAATGTGAGAAGCGCGGCGCGATGCGGTCGGATTATATGGCTCCTGACCCGAGCAGTGTTGTGTAAACATAGAGTAAACATAGCCAATAGAGCTGCGCGAGGCCCGCTTCTGACCCGAGAATCTTCACACCTATACCGGAGATGACAATCGCCTGCTTCTGATCCGAATGTTACACAGGGGAGTGAACCGTACAATAGGAATTCAAAGTGACCAAATCAAATGGAATATGGTGTACTAGTTGAATATATTTAATATTCCCTATCCTTATTCGTACGCTTCTAGTAGCAATGTCTATCTAAGGTCATAACTTGACCACATCGGCTGCTGTCTATATATTCCACGTTGTCTTACTGAAAGTTTTGACTGAAGTGATGATATGTGAGATGAGGCTTGGTTTATATACACAAGATGCGTCAAAATCGCGCATATCAAAGTCATTGTAATATCGCATCAAATATACCGCCTGCGTCTGCTTACTGACCACGCCCATTCAGCAACTGTTAATCCCATTTTTTCCTGTAACGGCAGTCATCATAGTAGCCCGGTTACATAGGTAACCTTATTCAGTTTGAGCGTTTCCCGCAACCCAATGGCACATGTGCGCGTGTCCTACCGCTGGTCAGTTCTCCTCGGCGCAGCCGAACAATACGACTGACCGCTCTATTGTACTGTGACGCAGCTGACCCGAGAAATATCACACCCTCGGTAATGTCCCGCCGGTCGCCTGCTTCTGATACGAATGATTCGGGTCAGGAGCTATGTATACCGAAAGAATAAGGGTAACACCTTTCGAGACTAGTGAATTTTATTCATCAACGAGCTTACGCATATATGTAATATGCCTCGTCGGGCTTATAAATGAAATTGATCAGCATGTAAAATACGGAAAATTTATACTAAATAATCAGACGTGGGTTGGTGGTACTAGATGACTGAACTAACATGTCTAGCTTGCGAAGATTAATAGTAGAAAATATGCACTAGATATGTAATGATAGCATGATTGGTTGAGAAAACAATGTGGTGGACGTGAATAGAATGTGATAAAGTGGTGGGTGGAGACAATAAAAGGTGAGAAACATGTTTAAAAATAATCTTCTGTCCGTCTACTTGTCTGTTAAGTCTTCTTTGGCCCACAAACACACAACTCGTTCAATTATATACAGCCAAGCACTTCACTACAACAGAATCTGCCCGATACATCAGACCGCGACTGTTTAGTCAAGAACGTTAAGCGCAGAATCTTTATACCGATCATCATTGGGAAATGACGGTTCTCAATATGTCATGGGAGCAGGTATTTCGCCGTGGAACAAAAAATCTATTATATTCTAATTCTGAGCGCTTTTTCTGTTTTCTGCCTGAAGTAATTTTACTTGTTACTGAGTCAATGATAGAATTCGAATAAATCACTTGGCCAAAAAAGCAACCAAAAACACAGTTGAAGTAATGTGAAAGCAGACCAGCCACACTTGCGCTCTACCCGATTTCTAACATACTGTAATGATAGCCTAATAGTGACTCAGTTTTATCAGGAAAAGTTACATAATTTCCAGATATAACTGGCTTTGGCGTATTGAGCGAGGCACGTGGAATATAAGGGATTTTTTTCCGCTTCCCAATCCTGAAAAAATTGATATCTAATCCTACCATGTGACTCATAAACTTGTTCAACTGACAGTTCAATAACGACCATTTGGTAGTTACAGTTAAATTGTACTTTAAGGCAGTAGAGAGGTAGAACGTATGTGATTGGATCCTATGTGTCAGTACATATGCACTTCTGTTGCTGTTCTGCTAAGATTACTATTATTATTACTACGATTATCGTCGGTATTATTGTTAGTGTCATGAAAATTATTACGATTATGATGATCACGAAATCACAATAAAATGACATCCTGCAATTTGCGTGTGTTTTATCTTTAAGATACGGAATCTCCGCCGTCGTCTAAAAAGATGTTTTCAGTAATCCATCCCGATGACAAACTGTGATTAATCGTTAGACAAATATACAGCGGTAAGTCGAGAGGTAGGAGCACTAGATTCCTTAGCTAAAGGTTGGGGATTCTTATCTAACCACTTGTAGCCTCCATCTCCAACTACTGGAGTGACCCCGTCATTTAAATGTGCAGACGTTCGATGTCATCTTTAACGGATGATATGCGAGTGTTAGACGGTATTGTATCTGCACTGAAAAGTTGTTTAAACATGAATTGTAAACCGTATCTTAGAACTTTATCTAACAGGAGGGGTATACAAGTGTTGCACTGAATGTATTTACAGCAACACAGTGTTTCCCTTCTACCTACATTTCATCGTTAGTCCAGAGAATGTGGTCCAGCGTCCAGCGAAGGATGGGCGTTTACCTCGATATTTCAACCATCCACTGACGAGTTTATCAGATTGGGTCAGGCATCGGTGGGACAAGTCGGCTAAGTCTGCAACTTTGGAAAATCCCCGAGAGCGGGCTTCTAACGCAAATGATTAGGTTCATAAGACGTAGAACACTACATAAATGCATGGAGAATTGTTCACTTTAGGCAGAAGACGACATTGTTTAAGTTCGCTTGGCAATCCTGCTGCTAGATTCCGTCATCTATATGTACGGATATTATACGTCGAATAATTCTCCAGTAAATCATCCAGTACCGTACGAAGCGACATTTGGTATTCTATTAATAAAAATACCTGCTAGGGAATAATATCCGTCTTGCCTCTGCTGATATACTACACGCCTATCCCGGCAAAACTTCAATATCCGCAATCTTACACAAACGGGCCAGCAAGAACCGGGGTTTTTTCTATAAATACCTAATCAATATACAGGCCAGTAAAGGTAAAGGCCAATCCAAAAGTACTTGAAGAAAATCTACACGCTGTTTTTTACAATAGTCATGAATTTTGTTTAAATACAAAATACCGTTTCAATGCTTAATTCAGCTATCAGGCCTGCGCCCTATTCAAACGCTGTAACAAAGCCTAACTTCACTTGCTTCCTTGCAACTGAGAGTGTTTTGACAGAGGAGCCAAGTAGCGGAAATAGTGACTCGCAGGCCTATCAATCGCTAGCATTTTGTAAAGCAGAACTCGATGACTTAGCTTGAGATCAAGGTCTGTCGGAATTATTGGCTTCACAGTTAAAAGATAAAAAACTTGCTGAAAATGGACTCATGAGCAACATTTTTCCACATAGAGAAGAGAACCTCGTATATTTTTTTATCATAAATTCGAAATTGACTTCCTCTACCGTTGTGATATTCCTGGATTAGTCTCCAGCTCATGATCCGAAAGAGTGACGCCTCTTTAATACATTGCTCTAAGCGAACTCTGAAGTGTGTTTTATTACATATGGACAAGAGACGTAACGCAGTATTCGTCGGACTACTTGTATTGATCGAAAAATAGACAATTTTTGGTAGGACAACACAGGTAAAAATCCCGTTACATTTGAAACAGCAGAGCAACACAGCCACTGGATTCAAAAGAAATGGCACACCACGCGACGAACTCCTCATAAGACTAAGAGATCCACCAACCGTCGCACACCATTAGTTATTACGTACAAACCACATAGCAAGTTCATCTCGCGCATCATCAAAAATGAGCTCCAACCTATTCTCAGTAATCACCCAACTCTAAACAAGATCATTCCACGTAAACCATTCATCGCTGATCGCCAACCTCCTAATTTGAAACGTAGACTCGTCACTAGCAAATTCTCCTTAGATAGCCCACTCTATGGCACCCAACCATGCAACAGACCTTGCTGCAAACTTTGTAAACATATCGACACCAGAAACTCTATCATGGGCCCCAATAATACTATCCAAAACGTGGTGGGCTCCTACTCCTGCTATACTTCTAATGTCGTCTACGCAATCACCTGCAGAAAATGTCCTGAAGCTGTCTACATTGGAGAAACGGGACAGACTCGACGCCAACGTATGAACAACCACAGATCCGATATCTGCTCCATGCACTCCGAGAAACCAGTTGGCCAACACTTTCAACTACCCAATCACTCACAAGAAGACTTCCGTGTCCTCATCCTCATAAAAGTCCACCAAAATCGACGCATCAACGGGGAAATTCAAGAATTAAAGATGATAAACACACTCAACTGTGTCACTGAAGGACTAAATAGAGATGATGGATTTCTTGCACACTACCGCGACTAATCTCTTCACATTAAACATATTATTGACAGCCTATCACAGCCAATTTCTACAGATATTATCACCCTTGTATATATTATCAACACATTTATTCATGGTATACCGAGTTCGATTTTGAACTGTATTCCTTATGCCTCTAGTTAATCATAGTGGCCATGGGTTTGTAAAGTGTCTTTGATAGCCTGTGTTGAATCAATAAAATTCTTATTTATCCTCCCTGTATACCCTTCTATGTTCCTACTATTTGTCTTCTTCCCACTCCAGTCGTACCTTTGATAATGTTCTTTATTGTCTCCTCTGTAATCTTTGTAGTTACAGCGTGATTTTGGTCGAGTATGTTAACCTCTGCCCACTCGTTGCACCTGATGAAGCATACGTGATATACGAAAGCTAGTGTTAATTATTATACAGTTAGTCGACAAGGTGTTACTTTTGTATTTTCGTATTTACGACATGGCTAACAGGACAACCCACACCTCTATGTTTATTACATATGTGGAACATACGTAACGCAGTACTCGTCGAACACTCAGTACACCAATGTATCATTTGTATTCTAATATCTAATAATGGGCAATTTTTGGTTGGACAACAAGGTTCAATATCCCCTTCGCATCTGAGACTGCAGAGCAACTCAGCCACTGAAGGAACGGCCAGTTACGGAACGCCTAATGTTTGAATTAATGAACTTGTAAGTGATGAGCAGGGTGAATGCTTTCACCGGGATATCAAAGTCATGGGAGAGATATTAAGGTTGCCGGGACGCTCGTTTGATGGCGCACTATTGTTGAAGCACTCTGTGAGACGGCACTGGGATATAACGTTCAAACCATTCCATTAAACGCCAGTTTTTGCCTGAATATATCTAAAAATAGTTCACAAATGCAAATGATAAATCAAAAACATTCTTGCCATGGTAAATACACGATTAAAAAATTATTTTGAACATGTTTGGTAATTCATCTGCCTGTAATAGTTTAGAATTTTAGTTCTAGTATATGGTAGTCTGACTATAAATAGTTGTAAATGGGAGGTAACTCACCGCAACATAACTCAGTCCCGCTAAAACGGATACCATATTTGAGAAATTTACGCCAAAGCAGGTCGCAAGATGTTTGCAATTCACAAAAAGCTGAATATTGTGCCCGGGTGTAATTTGTTTAGTCTCGTAAGTTAGCTGTGTATCAACACGTACCCCTTGCAAGCTGGTTGGTTCAGTGACGAGTTTTTTTACCCTCCGACGTGGCTGTGCTTACGATGCTCTATGGATGATCTCTACTTCGGTATCTCCCCCGCTATGTCCATTAAAATACCATTTTGTATGACTATTAAGTACCGTATCACAAACGTAGTGGAGTTTCGACGTATGCAGGCCGTCTGCAGACGTTTTTCACAGTAAGACTTAATCTATTGATCCACTGGTTTATAAAATTTTGCTACAGACCCAGGATATTCACACATTTGGTCGGCGATAGTTTGGCTAATTAATTGGGAAAAGAGCACCGCATCCTCACTTTTTCTTTAAACACTAATACAATCAGTAACGCTAGCGATCTGCATCGAAAGTAAATATTCACATACATAACATTAGACACACGATTTATGCCTTATGCTACATGCCAAATACACAACAAAAGAGTAGCACATACACGGTCGACAACATACGAAGGTTACTTGAAAAGTTCATAAGCCGACCAGGACGCCCTTTAAGAATTCAATTATTTCGAGCCATTTTTCAACGTAGTCCTATTTTCACACACTCCATCGACGTTGGAGAGCTCGGATATCGGAATTGACATATGACGTCATCATCTGTGGGCTATTATTAGGTTTGCTAATAGATAATAGTCAGAGGGAGCTAAATCGCCGGAAGAGTTCATGCGAAGAAATTTTTTGATGAAGAAATGTTACGTAAATTACAATAGAAAAATGTTAATAGCCATTCTGAATTTCCCTTTGCGCGAAATACTTTTGCGATGCTCACATTTCCCATAAAAGTTGAATAATAGAGTCCCTACGTCAGATCATTAGCCTTTTCCTAGAGAAACCTACAGAAATATTTGACTTTATAACGGTTATCCTTATTATCTAAATACTGTATATAGCATATTTATTTAGATACCGTTACCGTATTTTTATTTTTATATCCACACAGACTTACATCATCTTTTATGCTCCATGTAAAATTAGATAACATTCTCAGGTGCAGATAAACATTGAATGTATTATGATTATCCGAGTGTATCTGAGGCCATAATGTTAACTTTAAGATGCCAAAAATAAATAGTAATCATCAGAAGGAAAGATTTGGATGGCATTAGCTCCCCCCAACTGGTAGGCAGCATCATGAGCCTTCAACTAAAAATTAAAAATTCACAGACTAGAGACTCTGAAATGTACCTTTTAGCCAATCTGACATTATCAACTTTCTGAAACATAAGCTTCCTAAAAATACAGCCGACTTTATAATTAAACAAATCGATATTTTTTGGTCAAATACATATGGACGTAGATGGACAGAACACGCAAAGTCTATAGCTCTGTCAATATTATATGCAAATCTCAAATGTTACCGGATGTTTGCGAGTTGTTTATTTTACCATTTGTGTCCACTTTAAAACGCATGGTAAGGTTTGTTATAATTGAGCCTGGTTTTAATAGGGGTATTATTGCTTGCTTAAGAAATGAAATTCGATCAATGCCTTCATCTGCTACTTTATGTTCTGTAGTCTTTGATAAAATGATAGTGAAAAAAATCTGTTAATTACAACATAAACAATGATATTGTTGATGGCCTCGTAAATCTAGGTGAATTTGACAGGTCGAATTTACCATATGATCATGTGACAGTGTTTATGGTCAGAGGTTTCACTCTATCGTGAAAACAACGTTTTATGTATGTATTTCCTATTAAACACCACTATCAGTGGTAAGATTCTTTCATTATTGATAAAATTGTGCTTAGTTGAATTGCAGAATGTAATCAAGGTTCAAATAACAGATTAGCAATTCAAGAAATGCGTGTTACAGTTTTGTCAACCTTATTTTTTGTGAACGACTGTAGGATACACGTGTTCTATGATGCTTCTCATCTTATTAAAATGTTAAAAACAATCTTGGTGAATCAGACTTCAATTATGATGGCCCAGTTCTTTGGAAACATGTAGTTGAGTTATTACATTTTGATAAGAAAGGCTTGGTCGTTTTAGCAATGACCGTCAACGCTAGAAATGCAACCAGAAACGCGACGGATATTGGCCAGGGACGCGCCATTTCAACAACTTTTTGTCAACAAAAAAAGTTAGTCAGAAGCTTCCCAACGAATGTCACCAGTCGGTGGCGTGTGTCACAAGAGGGAGCGCTGAGTAATTCGCAGTTTCCTCCCTTAGACTGGAATTAGTAGGCATTCCTGTTCAGATATGTGACTGGTTTTCTATGGCAATGGATCTATTGTTATTAAAATTCATGTGTTATTATCGTTATATTCGGACATAATGCCCTACTATTGTTGTTTACCTGGGTGCCCAAGTAAGGAAGGAGGCCATTGAGGGAGTGTGATATCATGTTGTATGTCTATAGATGCTGAAGACAAATGACTGTTCTCAGGATGCCCTTCCAAAGGGGCCGCTGGCGTAGTGGTTAGCATGCTTGACTTTGAATCCAGGGGTCCCTGGTTCAATCCCCACTGTAACCCGTATACCAACTGTGGCGTTTTTCGGGCTACAAGAGTCTTAAACCCAATTACCCATTGGGGTCTGGATAGGCCTTGCAGCGTGGTTCTGTCGAGGCTTTTTCTCTCTGACGTTATCCGTGCTTCAGACGTTCTATTTATAATGTCTATGTCGCCTACCTCTTCGCTTTGTCATCATCTCATTGTACATAATCATTAACCTTACGTAGACTTAAAATAACTTTTATAAGTTAGGTTAATCAAATTGTCGTGTTAATCACATAGGCGAGTTTTGCAAAGGGCTCTATGATATAATCCACTACGAATACCTCGGTAATCAGCCTATAAATAAATAAAAAAATGCGCTTCCAACCTTGAGAATCGTTTGACGTTTGATATCATCTGAAACCGATTGAACGTTATGAATTGAACGCGGCTCGAATGTGTCGTTATGGTAAAGATTTGTTGATGGTGAATTAGAGTTGGATACAGGATTCTTTGTGATATGTTATATGTTCGAACCAAGAATTAGTTACAGCACCCCATGTGACAGTTCTTGTTTCAGTTTAACGACAGTCCAGTTATCGCAATAAGACATAATTATTCCATATTAGCGAATTTGTATTGGAAATTTGATAGATTAAAATGCACGATAATCAATAGTCAACCACTGTAGTAACTGAGGTATGCCTCCTAATTGCTATTCACATAACTCTGTGTACGGCGCTCCCTATTAATGCCCCACGCGGCTTTTGACGCGATCATGTTAATGGACCTTTCCACTACGCCCCGCCCACTGACCCAATTCCGGAACCTCTGTAATAACAATGCCATACAGTGTGTACAGTATGTAATACACACGGAAACTACGGGAAAATACGTAATATATCGAAAATGCTCAGCAAAGATTATTA
>WURV02148178.1:0-17899 GCA_011762755.2 Epimenia babai | reverse complement strand
TTTCACACCACCGTGGACCACCCTGTGAGCATGCGTGCATGGAGTGGGGTGGTATATAAATGCCTAATATTTATTTTATTTATTTATTATTTTTGACACATAATGGTATACTGAGTTCGATTGTGAACTGTATTCCTTGTTTTTCCAGTTGATCAGAGTAACCGTAAATTTGTAAGGAGTCTTTGACAGCCATGTGTTAAAAGGGTACTATAAATCAATAAAATTTTATTCCTTTTCATTTCATTTCTCACTGCAGGATAGGGTTAAGAGGTCTAGTGTACTTATATCTACTAGGGAAGGTAGATTTGCTGTCACCTGATTGGCTAATCCCTTTCATGGATGGGTCATGCCTGAGAAATACCTGCCTAATCATCCAATGCTGGATATAACAAAGTAGGTACATCATCTAACCAAATATTGCACTAGGAGACTATGCTTGAGTATTTTAGGCAAGGTTTTCGACATTTCGGGATTTACTTAGACAGAAATTCTAAACAAGAGGCCAAGCCAGCCTCAAGATGTTGACACTAATATTGAACAAAAATCATTATAGATATGAAAAAAAAACAATAAGAAAACAAGAAAAACCACAAAACAAAGAAAGGATAAATTACGTAGAATGAAAGACTATATAAATTGAGAAAGTGATGAAAAAATGAAAATGAAAAAAATTAAATTGCCTTCAGTTGAAAAACATCAGCAAAATTACCTCCCGAGGTTTGGATGACAATACTCCTCACAAGTCTGAATAAAACCAACCAACAAAAGGCTCTGTGCCAAGTGGTTTTTTTTCGCAATTTTAAGTAATAATACTAACATCAGCATAAATTACCTTCCTACACTCACATGATAATTCCCTGAACAAATCTGAATAAGACCATTGCAAGGTCAATATCTGCCAAATTGCAATGCTTTGGGCCAAGCAGTATTTATAGATTCAAGATCATGTTAACATCGGACAGATAGACAAAAGACAAAATCCAATCGAAATAGCTTCCCAACCATTTGCTCAGGGGAGCTAAAACAATTGTAAAAACAAGACTACTTGACAGAAATATTCGCATTTGTTCAAACAGTCATGGTGGATTAGCAGCTTTAGCTACACCAAAGGTAACTTCAGCTCATTTAGCTAATTGCAGTTTAGAGTACAAATAAACTCACCAAAAACAACAAAATAAACCTGCTATTAGTTTCTGGACAGAGGGGAACGGAATGATATAAAACAGCAGACTCCCACGCGCTCGAAGGGTTCAATCCTGTTTATATTATCAGGACCTGTTGTGCCAGTCCCGTGATGCAAAACTGAGATTGCACTGCATTATTGGATAAAAAACATACTTCTAAATACTTAAATATTTATAAGCAAAAAAAAAGATTACTGGCACAAGCTGTGTCAGTAGCAGAAAACTTTAACAGAAACTGACTACGGTGACACCTTACTACAGAAAAAGCTACAAGTGCTTCATTCAGACGAGTTCAGTTTGGTGGCTGATCGCACATTTCTCGCTACTGCTCTTAAACTGTTTAAAAAATTACCACCAGCCATCAGATGCACTAATTCACCTACTTCAAGGAACCAATCAATGCTCACCAATTCACTGTGACATTTAAACCATCGTAATTTTATTTATTACCTATTTATATCTATTATTAATGTATTGTCATTTGCTAATTTGATATTGTTTTAACATTTTTGGAGCGTAAAGTGTGGCTAACAGTCAATAATGGCAGCCACGATTGTTAATTGACTAACTGAGCGGTGATGATGTGGAGGTAAATATTATTACTGAACAAAATTTATTGATTTATGTATTGGCATGGGATCTCTTAAAAATCAACTGGTGTATGTCATAAGGAACCTTGGTTGGGAGAGGTTCACACCGACTGATACGTGGTAAATTATGGTAATTTAATGTATACAAATATATTTACATGAACAGATAATCGTGCCTTGACTTATTTACTGTCCACTTGAAAAGGCATCTAACCGTATAAACTAAAAAGTAAATGTAATCAATTACCTGACAAGATATACTGGTAAACTAAAGGGTGTGTAAATTATGTCATTTACTCAATAAACTGATAATAAAGAGTTTTTATCTTATATGACATGGCTAACACACCAACCCACATCTCTCTATGTCATCTAACTTCATCATTTATAACTGAATATACAATAATTAAACACACATTAGCATGTTTAAGTTTTAAGCAGATATTGTCAAAACATTTGGATAACTTTGCCAAAAATGCAGACTCTTAGCATCTATCAGAACTTAGAATGTAATGACAATACCAATTTTAATTTAAGGCTAACATCCATGGAGTTGATAAAATAAATAGGTAAATAAGATAATTTCTAAAGAATCAAAATTGTTTATGAAATGCACAATTTGTTTTACGAACCTTGTGGTGTGCACTTGATAACCTTCAAGTCATCTAAGGCCATGTCCCCTCTATAACTGCTGCCACGCACCCCCTCAAACCCCACAACGTAAGTGTTTCGTGATGATGTAAAGTTACTTATGTCCAACGAGGCACGCCTCCATCGTCTGCCTTGATGCCCAGTTCGGGACCAGATCTTGTGTCGTTGGGACATCGGAGCAACTAATGCACGTAGGTACACCAATAGCTGACCTATATCCCTACCATACATGTGGTACCAGAACTGCACGCACAAGCTTCTCTGAAAACAGTAAGCAATAAATGTGTGTGTGTGTGTGTGTTTGCACGGATATGCGCATACATGTGTACATTTGCCCATGTGCATGTGTGACTAACATGTTAATTCATATTACTAATAGCTTGAGTTGTATCTATTTCTAAATTCATGTTACTAATCAAACTATTGTTAACCCTGTGGTATACTGTCACGTGACTATGTGAAATACGCGCACGGGGCGTGATGAGGGGCAGTAAGAAACTAGCAGGCAACGCGTGTGTGACTTACCTAGCATAGGTATTAGTAAACAGGCCTGTGTAGCATACATAGTTCTGTAATATACAAGTGTGCGACGCTCGGTCATTAGGCATATAACTAGTGACACGTGTTGGATCATACACCACGCGACACCATCATACAAACGGCGACAATTACAGGTGAGCAATACATAACAAACCCTTACCATACTGACATCTGTACATCACATTACAATAGCAAGACAATTTCAGTGACAACAGAGTGCTGAGGGTTAACTATAAATTGTATTCAATAAGTGTTATATAAAAGTATCCCACACAAATGTTAACGTTAATTGTCTCCAATCATAAGTGCAATAAATAACAGTTTTAGCCATAACCTTTCATCTATGATTTGACTTCCCGATTATCTGGAATAATAATGAATAACAAAACTGTCAGTTGCTCTCTGTTTCATGAATAGATAAAATAATGAAAAGTAGCAGCTTTTGATACTGATAAAATATAGTAAAACATGAGCTTTCGCAAGAAGGAAAATGCTTCATTGGGAGAGTAAGTGAGATAAAGTAAAACTGTTTATATACAGCATCAAGTACAATGACAAAGATGCATGCATGGCTTTAGTCTTCAGGCCCACTACAATAGCAAACTATTGATTTAATTCCATGCTCTAGTATATACATTTGCTGGAATGGCAGGACTCTCCAATCTGGCCACATCACCGGGAACACGTGGTCTTGATGCCTCGATGTAGATGTAGTAACCTCCACCCGTGCGGTCAGTTACTGGTCCAGTAAAACGCGTTTTAGTTGTACCTCTCGATCTCTTCCATCTAAAGTTTGCTTTGTTATCATGGCTCCAGCCACAAAAATTCTTTGCAAATGTGCAGGTGAGAGAATCTTAAACACAGGAGTATAGTATGATAAGAATTCATAAAAAAAACTTATGGTGAGTATCAAAGGAGTACAGACTGATAAGGTTTAAACAATAGACCAAAACATAAAAATGTCATTCTTAATCATCTTGTGCATTTGTCATTCTACATAAAATGTTTATGGATTAAAATTTAGTTTACTATTGGTCATAATCAAACTAACAGTAACAAAGTAACAGTGAAAACATAATGGACATTTCTGAGGGCTTTAGTTTGACATCTTTATCAGATGACTCAACTCAAAAACTTTCATGTTAATTAAATCATTCCACAGGGTGTTGCAATGTGTGGGTTGAGAAAGTCACTAAAAGTCTTGAAAACAGTGAACTGAGCCTCAACAGTGTGTACAGTTGGATCAAAACCACAAATACAATAATAAGCATTCTTGATTAATTTCAGAAGTTCACTGGTCAAGCTAGCACTTTAATACTGAAAGTAAAAAGGAAATTCTATGCAGACAAAGTGAATGCTTGCACCGATCAATCACAACTGTTCACTATTCCCCCGTCAAATCACTCACTGGTAGATCAAAATCTAAAAATGCCATTCCTGACAATCTGTCTTCCTGATACTTTTCTGATATACTTCAGCAATAAAACTGATAGCGTTATATCAACCATAGATGACTCATTAACAAAATGTCACAACCTCGGTAGCATTCACGCTGTGTGTCAAACCTCCTTTTCATCATTTTCGTCTCTGACCTCTAGTGACCTTGAGTTTATAATAAAAAACTTAGGTATCAAGACATGCCAGTATGATCACCTACCAAAAATATTCTTCAAAATAGCCTACCAACACTAAATCGAGTTTTCGTTGATTCAATCAATATTTCCTTTCACACTGCCAAATTCCCTAATTTGTATAAAACTGCAACTGTCACTCTAATCCCTAAGACTCCCAGTGCAATCATCATAGATTTGTCTTTGTTCCGCCCAATCTCTACTCTCTTGTTTCCATCAAAGCTTCGTGAGCATGCTGGCTGTTCCCAGTTAGTTGATTATCAAAATGGTCTCTTACCTGAAAGTCAATCAGATTACCGGAGTCGTCATAGTGTTGAGACAGCTATCACATCGACCACGGACAGCATACTCAATATCCCTGATCGTGGATGGGAGCTTAGACATGTGGGACACTACTGACCACTCCTGGCTCCTCAACATCCTCTCTTTCTGCTTGAGCATTACTGCCTCCACGTTGAAATGGATTGAATCTTACATCTGTGATCGATTTTTCTGCTACACAACAGCAATAATGCATCTAAAAATATTCCACTTAAGTCTGGCGTTACACAGGGAAGTGTGTTGGGATCGATCCTTTTCTCAGGTTATACTGCTCCCTTGCACGATGTTATTTAGCGTAATGATGTATCATACCATCGCTGCATGGATGATACACAGCTCTTGATACCTGTAAACTTTCAGGACCCACCTTCAGTAACTAAAGCCATAAATTTTTTTGAGAATTGTATTTCTGATATTTCATAAAGTCTTACAATAAACAAACTTAAATTAAATCCATCCAAAAAAAGAAATCATATTAGTAACACCTGAAACATACAAGCATTTCCTGATATTACTATATATGTATCAATGGAACAAACGGTAAAACCTACACACTCTAGTATCACCCTAGTTTATTTTGTTATAATTATATTTTTTTGGTGTGTATTGTTTTTGTGTATCCTCTAATCCTTTTATACATAATGATTCTATTTCAACACATTATGACTGTAAAGTGTGTCTGACAAAATACCCATGTTTTAAAAAGCACTATAAAAAATATTAATATTATTAATGCAAGCAAATCCAATTCAGAAACTTGAATCTTGGACACATTTTTGTCAATAATGATTTTCACAGATTGTAGTGTATTCTATCAAATATCATCAACAATAATACATACTCATAAAATACTCACTAGGAATCGGAGGAGTAGTTGAGCGAACAACACTTGTCACTGTTGTCATTAGGGGCGCTGCAGAATGCAATTACAACTGCACTACAGAAGGGTTAATTTATAAACAGCGTACATTTGCAACATTAGTGGATTCCTAAAGTAGTACCTGTGAAGCGAAAGTCCATCAAATTTTCACTGTTTTGAGGGAATGAGCAAGTGTATGAGAGAACTGAGTGTTAAAAGCCTTAATTCTTCACTAAAGCATCATTTGTATATGTAATCATCCGCATTACTAAACAGTACATCGAGAAGATTCAATGTTCATGCAGGTGAATGCAGCAAAAACTTAGAATGCACAGAAAAACGTTGCGTCTGGTGGGACCTAAATCCACGACCTCTAGATCAGCGATCTGGTAGTGAAGCGATTGGGTCAGCTATAGAGTCAGTCTTCGCATTTAGGGATTTTAATACCTTTGTGAGAAGACACTGGTATTTTTAGTCTGTATACCATACTAGTAATACACAGGTACGTGTAACAAGTATGACAGAGCATAATTTAAATAGATAATAATTGCGGTGTTTGATATATTAACGTAATATTACTCGTTTTGGTTCCACCAAATGCAAGGCTTTTCTGTGCATCTCTTAGTTATAGATGCACAAGGGATGCCCTAATTTAAATTGCAATTATATACAAAAAATCTAGAAACACCCAGCATTTATACATTCTAGTATAAATATGTTTTATGAACATTAAACAGACTCAATCAAGTCTAATGCAGGACTAAGATTGGATCGTCAAATTGTCTTTCACTAGTAATTCAACGGTACTATTGCACGTCAATTTTAATTTAGATGTTCGTTAAGGCTCAAATACACATCAGTGTCTTCTACTTACCTCTACTCATGTTATGCACGGTTGACATATTCAATATCCATATATATAGTGGGTGGCATCCACTATAGCACTGCCCTCATCTCTTCCCTATCTATAACCTAATCACATCAACCTTGAAAGTTTCTTACTGATATCGACAACCAATAAGAATACCTTATTACCTAATTATGGTAAGAACTGACACGAGCTATCCTATACAAGTGTACTTCATCGGGTGTCAAGGGTGAGAGTGGTGATAGTTCACTTTGCTAAAGAAATAACCCGATTACCAAGGTAATCGTTGCGTGGGCCATCATTTTACGGCCAGTTAAAATGCTAGCCTGTGTGGTTAAGTTAAATACAACAAAGGTATTAACCTCACTTATAAGGGATGGGGAAAAGACCTGTGACTGTGAAAAACCCACTGAGATAGGGCAGACAATTGACCTTCCATTCACGTCTCTCGTTTCAAATGTCTACAGATGGGCTACACATGTCGCACACTCCGCTAAGTCTAAGAGAGTTAATGATTATTTACAGTGGGATGATGATATAGCTGGGAGGTAAGTGACACAGACATCATACATAGAGAATATGAAGCACAGCCATGTAGAGCGGGAAAAAGCCCTTACAGAACCGCACTAGAAGGGATACCCAGATCCCCATGAGCACAGATGTTTAAGGCGCTCTCTGTCTAAAAAAATGTCATAGGCAGCATACTCTAGAGCGGAAAATGAACCAGGGTCTTCTGCATTCAAAGTCAATCGAATGATCTAACCACCACGCCCAACTGTCCCTGGGAGTGGTGATAACACAGATAATATATTGAAAAATAATCAACCGAGAAAAATGGAAGAAAAGACATGATTGTGTGGAGTCTGTCACCTGCTACTCTCCCCTGTCTGTGGTCTTTCCTACTTCTTACGTCATTTGGTCTACCACCTGTCAGTACAAGCTGTCATGCTGCCTTGTTCCCACTGCCACTCTCGGCCTTATGTTGGTTTCTTTGATTGTCTATACTCCGAGGAATGGGTCATAACACAAAGGGAAAGGCGAGATTTTGGTGCTACTTTATAATTAAATGTCAGTCGCACGTACAATATTACCCTGTTATATCCATAATATATTTTTATAATAAACCATTTCACGACGAATCTTTCTCAATATTTAAGTACGAAAATCTTACTCATTTCCTATCATGGAAGGCGCGGGAAAAAATCCCTGGTTTGTGCTGGTTCGAACTCGCAACCTCTCGCATGAAAAGTTGCGCTTCTAACCACTGCACCACTGGCGCCAACCCACTGCCCACCCTTACTCATCACATCTTAAGAAGTATACCGGTATATGAAAGCTTGCATTAATGATAGCTGTACTCAGTCAATAGGGTGTTTCGATACCTTCTGCATTATACAACATTGCTACCATAGTATACCACATCTCTATAAGAGTGATAAGACATTAAAGATACCTATTTTAACTTTTCAGCTAACAGTGAGATCCACCATTATTACACTGTGTAACTGAAACTGGCTGTAAGATGTGGCTAGGCCAGGCTAAAGAATACAGCATTGAAAATGCTTATTTGAATAAATGAAAAAAATATTTTTTAATTATGACAAATAGTTTCAAACCTGCACATTTGTTGAACTTGATTTGATCAATGGCAATATCACCCATATATTTAGATCCCAATACCCCTTCAAACATCACGACGAAATCTTCCTGCTGTTTGATCCAGGTTCTCAAGTCTATCGTTGCCTGCAGCCACTTGCGTCCTTTATTCTTGCTTACTGACCAAATGAGTTTTCGTCTCAATGATTTCGTTGTTACATACACATTTAATGTGCCTATATGGCGTCCATACATGTGATACCAGAAAGTCAAACATTTATTTGCCGTAGATGGGATTGTAGGACTTTCTAATCGTGCCCGACGGCCCAATGGGAATCGAATGCTTGCTTCAACATACATATAATATCCATTTCCTGAGACATCCTTGTTCGGGCCAGTCCACTTAGATGTAGTTTTACCATTCCAACGCTTCCAGTTCATTGTATTGTTGGAATGGGTGTATCCACACATAGATTTATCAAAATCACAGTTGTATGAATCTGTGGACAAAAATAACACATTACTTTAGTGAAGTGCAGATTTCTGTGCAAAATGCTGACAGTTTAAAAAACAATTTGAAAGAAAAAAGAAACTTGATGTCAGGTAAAGCCGATTAAATCACTGATGCATTTTTTTTATTTAAAATGCATTGTCAGTAAAGCCAACATGATTATCTTTTCTATATAAATGATTTATTTTAATTTGAATCTATCCTTTAGAAACTTATTATGCATAGTTCCTAATTCTTATTCTGCACCTAACTTCATAAAAAAGAATGTGTGTATTCAAAAATACAAATTGAAATTTAATATTATAAGTTCAGTAACACTACGAGACACAAGAATCTAGACATGAGAATTGAGACACTGCAAGATTTATTAATGAATCTGCAAAAAATCCTAGAAATACTTAGATATATAGGAATAACCATAGAAATAATAGATATATATGTCTATTTAATATATTTATTTAATTACTTTATCCTTTTATATTAAGTATATTAAGTATTTGTATGAATAAAGAAAATTAAAAAACCTATACCTCTGATGAGGTATCGGATGTATAGGTTTTTTTCTTTGCATTTCTCGCCAGCGATTAATAGAACAACATTGGCTACCCTATTACCATCACATTTTAAAATATTCCATTACCATCAGTCATCTGTGAATATAAGTTGAGAATTTCAACCTGATCATAATAATGATTGACTAGATGAAAGGGTAACACTAGTACCACTACCCGAGGTGTTGAGGCAAATACTACAAGTGTGTACATTACATATACATAATAGATTATAGTATAACTAACTTACCACTACAGTTGAGGATGTTCACATCATCTATAGCTATATCTCCGGTAAACGACTTGCCACGCACACCTTCAAAGCCGACGATGTAGTCAGACATGCCGTTTGTGTACGGTTGAAGAATCACGTTCGTGTACGTCCACCAATGACCTTGTTGACCTTTCCTAGTGAACACGACTTTTCTACTCGCCATTGGATCGGTTGGTGCTTTCACATACACATTCAATGACCCGATAGTACGCCCGTACATGTGATACATAAACCCGAGACATTTGGGCAGCGATCCAGATATTACAGGTGACTCTAAGCGTGCTTTATCGCCAAGTTTGCGTGGTTTGGATGCTTCTATATAGGCATAGCCTCGACGTGAAGCACTTTCATACGGGCCAGTTCGGGGAGATTTAGTTTTTTTCCCATTACTTCGTGACCACTTGAAGTTGGCTGTGTCATCATGGCGCCACCCACACATGTTGGTGTTGAAGTCACAAGACAATGAACCTATACAATATAAACATTTTACAATGAATTTTGCCATAAATAATAATGATTTCATACAATATCCAGTAAAAATATACCAGGTGAAGGAGGCTACTTGATTAACAAGAAATATATCAATCTAAATGATAAAAAATTTTCAATATCATACTATCATTTTCCATCTCTAAACATGCAAGCTCTACTCATGGCAAAATACCAATAATTCATAATAAGAATAATAAGAATTTTTCATTCATATGAGAATGCAAATTTACACTACACACACAAATAACACTGAAAAATTGAACTCTAGCTGATAAAATATCCGAAATTTTGTTATGTCCGTACATTAAACTTTAGGACAGCATACATACGATGCTGATTTTTAATTCGCCAAAATGTCCATTCAGCCATGACCAATCATTAAATGGTCAAATGACGCTGGACCAACGGAATATACATACACAACAATTTTGCTGAACTTTGTAACATTTATAATGACTACACCATAAGTCATGAAGTATACTGTTGGTTGTATACCCGTTTAAGGGTCTATCAATAGAGAATTTTGATTTTTGATTTGACTACAGTTTGTAATAATAATTAATACGAATGAAAAATATATGTTGGTTTAGAGAAACGTGAGAAATAGTGTAAAAATTTGTGCTCCACGTACATAGAAGTACAGAATGTAGATGAAGTGCATGGAAATTTGAAATTTGCATAATGTATGATGTTTTAAAAATAAATCAGAAGGCAAATGAATATAGCTACAAATGCTTTAGAGAAAAGAATTAATTAGTAAGTAAAGGCAGTAATTACCTATTTGGAAATAAATTGCAAAAAACATTTACTAGAGTAGCATTGAAATAACCCAGCGGAACATTTGCTTGTCGATAAGTATTTTAAGAATAAATGTCAGAGAAACTCACTCTGGGAAACAGGTAAAATAAGTAGCGTTAAAGTAACTCGCAAGAACATTAATTTGAGGCAGTAAGTATTGTAGTGTAAAAAACTTGTTGAAAATAAGAAATCAGGTCAATACAGACTATTGCAAATATGTCCAAATAACCAAGATACTTATAAAAACCAACCTTTCTCTGCTGGTTTGGTGGGAGAAGGGATTGTGGGAGTGGTGAGGTCAGGGATAGCAGAGCATGATACAAATTTGACATCATCAATAGCAATTCCACTCCGTGTTCCTTCAACAGTTAACAAAAATCTACTAGCTCCCGTCACATAATTTCCCAAATATACACTCCCTTTGTTCCACACGTTTCCTTGATCATTTGACCGTTTCCACACGTCTTTTCTCACATTAGTGTTCAGCTTAAGATAAATTCGCAATGTACCTGCATTACTGGAGTGCATGTAATACCAAAAAGTGAAACATCGCGGGGAACTCGCTGACATTCTCGGGCTCTCCAGGCGTGCATAGCCGCTTTTTCCAATCATGCTTCCAGATGCTGATATGAACATATAATAACCATTACCACCATGATCCGCTTTCGGTCCACCAGTCACAGAGCCCTTCTGTCTCACCCAACGGAAATTGGATTTGTCATCATGTAACCAGCCACACGTGGAAGTGTCAAAATCACAGTCGTAGGTATCTAGAAATAAAAAAAGATATTACAAGCAAGACAATAATTTCTGCATGCAAATATAGCAAGAGTTTATGTTTGGACAGTGCAAATACTGCTTCCTACATCCTATCATTGATACATCACACTTATCATAATATGATATAGGTATAAAAGTGGAAACCCTCTCAGGTTTTTTGCACTAATGACATTAAGCGGTTCAAAGGATTAATGACAGAAGAAGGACCATGATGTCTTTCATTATCTTAAGCAGTTTGATTAATCATGTCATCATAAAAAAGTGCACCACTCTCTTGTATTGAGACAGATAACTTTACTGACAGCCAGTCCAATACACAAGCAGCTTTTCAGATCAATAATCTCTCTGTGTTGTTGAACTTGAACTGAAGTATCAGGGAAGGAAGTGGGTGACCTAGTGGAGAGTAAGATTGATTCGTACACTAAAAATCCAAGAAGTGCAGCGTGATTAAGGCAGAGGTAACTCTCTTGACAAAGCTGAGTGTTTATTACTTCCTTCACATCTACTCTTAGTGCTAATGGATACTGCTTCGCTATATCAGAACCTCTCTGTACATTATCATGACCTGCCATAGATGCTTCAAATGCTAGTATTTTCCACAGTGCTGCTGAAAATATTTAAATTAGAACAACATTAGAATAATCGCATCAATATAAATTAGGTACCTGCTGCGCATGTTTGTGTTTTCACATCGTCTACAGCAATCACTCCTGTATTCGTTCCCATACGACCAACAAATCCAATGACAAATGTTCCTGTCTGAGATGTTGCATCATCTAAGGGTAATGACACACTGTACCATTTCTTTTCTCCGTCTGCAACTAATTTCCTCAAAGAAACTTTTGTTTGATTTTTGCTGATCACGGAGGAGCGTACATACACCCGCAAGTCACCACCAGCAGTCCCATACTTGTAATACCAAAAATTCAGACACAGGTTGTCGGATGTTGCAACTGTCGGGCTTTCCATTGTAGCAATATCGCCCGATGTGCCTTTTGTCTTAGATTTTGATATATACATGTAGTACCCATTTCCTGTATGATCCGACTTGGGTGCATTTGGTCCTGTTGGCTTTTTTGTCCTTTTCCATTTTATATTGTCTTGAGCACCTTTATTTGACCACCCACACGTACCATTTCCAAAATCACATGAGACAAAATCTGAAATGTAGTCATAAAGTCATAGCAACATCAAAGCCTAATAATAACTAATTTCAATTGAACCAAGCAGGGTAAGTTCATGAAACTCGACAATATAAGTTGCCAACACAGTCAGCAAGCACAAGTTTCCTTGTATCTTCACATGGACAATGCCAGCCAGAAAGATTTATTTGATAGCATCATCTTTCACAAGTATTAGCGACCTAATAGGTAGACTTGTAAATCAAATGCATATTTGAACAAGAATAAGCTCAGAATCAAAGATTGGTCGTTAGTGACCACAATCATATAATAACAACACTAAAGTTAAAGCTCAAGATTAAGCAAAATGACTCTCAAAGGTATGAAGGTATGCAGTGAAGTCTTCACTCGTCCCTGAAGGACTTAGAAAATTTGTAACATCATTTGACCATTTGGCATACCAGAAAATGATGCACTCAGTTGACACAGTGCATAATCAGTGAGTCCTACAGTGTCAACCTTGACTTTTCAAACAAACATCACACCTTAATATGCATGTACAGCACGACTGCACTCTACACAAAATTTCGGCTTGAGGGTATATAATCAGCCAATAAATTTAGGCCCACTAATGGTATAGCCACGCAAGTTCTTAACATTAGAATTTTAGATGAAAGAATAAATGAACCACCAACTCAACCACAAAAGCTATCGACAATTGGCATGTGTTCAATCAAATGTGGAAATCTGCAATATTTAAGAGACACGCTATCAGAATCATTATTAATACAAATGAGGAAAAGTGCAGTGGACATTGGTAATCAACAGAATGACAGATTGATGAAAACACAAAATATTAAATCGAATGTAATCTACTCTTAGGAATATTCTTAAAAAATCTTCATTCTCATCAGGAAATGAAAATTTTATATGCCACAGCTCTGTAATTCCATAACCAATGGGATGCACCCATAGATGCAGATGAAATGCAAATAAATGACGTTATGATGATTCTATAATAAATAATAATGCACTGTGAATGCCAATAACATCGTTTCTTATGGCTGTTAGCACTGGCTGATTCGGCATCTCATTGTTTATAAATTAATTGCAAACTTAGCGGACTATTGGAAATCGATAGTGTGTTGGCATCAAAAACAATGAAATGAATCAACGAAATTCCACTTTCTGCCAAGACTCAATGGTTGACACCACAATGATATATCCATCTTAATAAAAGAAGTCAACCTTATTTGGCCACATTGTGATGAGGCGTCGAGTTTTGGTTATCTTTATATAGGCCTAACAATGATCACGTCAACAGAGTATACTAAGGCTATTCCTACGTACATAATATTGTAGTACAGTTAAGTTATAGTATAACGAGTACGGGAATTGTTACTTACCAGAGCATGTGACGATACTGATGTCATCCAGTGCTACGTATCCTTTTTGATTTTTCGTTGACATTCCTTCAATTCCCAAAACATAGTTACCTAATCTTGATGTATAGTTTCTTAAAGGTGTTGAAGTTAAAAACCAACTGTCACGATCTGGTACGAACAACATGAACATATTTTGTCTGGATGCCATTGGCGCCACTTCCTCTCGGACATACATTGTCAGTTGGTCACTGTTATCACCTTTTGTGTGATACCAAAAATTCAAACATTTGCTCTCGTTGGTATTTATGATAGGACTCTCTAATCTTGCAATGTCTCCAATACGGCGGGTATGCGACGCTTTTATGTATATATAAGAGCCATCGCCCGATACGTCCTGTTTTAGTCCGGTCAATGATCCTTTAGTACGATTCCAAAAAAAATTGCTGTTTTTGTCATGGGTCCACCCACAAAAGTCCTTGTTGAAATCACAGAATAACACACCTGAAATGAGTTGGTCATAATTATAATTTATAATTCACAAAAATATCAAGAATGGTAATAGAATAAACTACATAATACAATGAGGCACGGCACTAGTCAATAGCTTAACAAAAATAAAGCCTGTTTTGCAATTAGAGTCAAGTGAAAAACAACATCACTTCCTTTTGCACGCATTTATTTCCGAGATATTTCCTATAACAATGGAATTTGAAGTGCCCATGATTTAGACTATGGAATGCTCAATGTTGCTGAAAACATTTTGCTATTAACTCCAGCACAATAAACCAATACCAGCAAGTTCATGCACGCTCCAAGGCTTCAACGATGATTTAAGGCAGCTGTTTTCTATTGAAAAAGTTGAAAGTTGAAAAAGTAGCAATAATAATTGAAACGTCGCAAACCTATTAAATGATATCCAACATTAGTTACAAGCATTAACCAGATCCCTAACCACATTTATCATGCTCAAGCTGATAGAAAAGTTCCTTGATCCCCTGTAAATTAGACGCTGAGTATACAGGGTGGTCCAAGTCCCAAGTTGCTCCTATATATTACATATTGTTGTATATGGTATTATCTTATGACCTCAAAATTTATGTTTTTTTTTTCTTTTTCGATTAAAGCATGACTGATACAAGTTCATTCACTCTTGAATGAAGGAGTGCAACGTGCACATGGGTACATGAATGTAAAAAACACCAATAATGCTTTCGAAAGGATACAAAATAAATTTAGGGAGAGATTTAACCGAAATCCACCATCCAAGTCAATGCAAATATGGTATCTTCTGAGTCAAAAAATGTCATATCCTACCTGGAGACGTATCATACAGTGTTCTGAAAATGATGGGGACCATAAGACCCTCTGGACATATAGGAGTGACCTGGGAGTTTTTTCAAGTAAAAATACATATACCAACACAAGTTACCCCCCCCCCTTACTGCCATGAAGTATGATGACCAAATCAAGAGGAGACCAACAGAAGGGCAATATTTGCCAAATAGCAGACCTCTGCGATCGGCAAGTTGTTGAGAAGAAAATTTTTTAAGGAAAAAATACAAACATTGGCACGAGTTACCCCCCTTTGCTGCCATGATGATACCATGAGCAAGTCTAGAAGAGACCACACCCTAAGGACAATATATGCCACGTAGCACACCTCTGCGATAAGCTGTTCTTAGGTTAGTTAGGTTGTATTAGGCCTAAACATACGCACTGGGTGTAGATGGAGCCGGACTTGATGTAGTTCCAGGTGCTTTGGTGGGGGTTTTACCTAGAATATAACAAATATGGTTAGATAGCGTTAACTACCTGAAAGTATTTAGGGTTATATAGTATAAATCCTAACCACAACAGAATTTTTTTCCAAATATAATTAAAAGTCTACTCTAAGCTCGAACAATAGTTTTGTCACAATTATTTGATGTACCTATGACAGTACATTCGGTAAAATATATCAGTATAAGTTATGGCAATATTTTCGTCACACCGATATGTCTTAGATATGGTAGTATTTTGGTCACACCCATATCAGTCTTAGTTATGACAGTATTTTGGTCGCACCCATATCAGTAATAGTTATGACAGTATTTTGGTCGCACCCATATCAGTAATAGTTATGACAGTATTTTGGTCACACCGACATGTCTTAGTTATGGCAGTATTTTGGTCACACCCATATCAGTATTAGTTATGACAGTATTTTGGTCGCACCCATATCAGTAATAGTTACGGCGGTATTTTGGTCATACCGACATGTCTTAGTTATGGCAGTATTTTGGTCACACCCATATCAGTATTAGTTATGGCGGTATTTTGGTCACACCGACATGTCTTAGTTATGACAGTATTTTGATCACACCCATATCAGTCTTAGTTATGGCAGGATTTTGATCACACCCATATCAGTATTAATTATTGCAGCATTTTGGTCACACCCATATCGGTATTATTTATGGCAGTATTTTGGTCACACCCATGTCGGTATTATTTATGGCAGCATTTTAAACCCACCACAAAGACACATACCAATAAAAGCGAGATTATTTCCTAGTATTTACTATGTGACACAGTTGATGTAGATCCTGATCTGATAAAATATCTAATACCAGCACTTTAGTCTGTCTATTGGCATAATCAGCTCTTTGAAAACATCTCGATTCTGCAGGACATACAGTAGACACCTCTTACCTGGCAGCACCTGATAACAATAAAACGATTGAAAACATTCTTTGTGGAGCTGACATTTGTGACACGAATGGTGGTGAATATCACATACATCAATGTATAAGACGTATATATAGATCTTACCTGTACATTTGCTGAATTTTATATCATCAATAGCAATGTCACCATGGTATCCATATCCACGTACACCTTCAAAGCCAACCAAAAACCTTTTGCTTCTTTTCACAAACCCCCTCAAGTCAACCGTTGCTTTGATCCATTTTTTGCCTTGTTGACGAGACTTCTTCCAAATATAAACCATTTTCCTATTCTCTAATCTCACATACACACGCAGTGTGCCTATAAGGTGGCCATACATGTGATACCAAAATGAGAGGCACATCTGTGGATTACGTTTGATGGTCATGCTCTCTAATCTGGCTGTGTCATTCAACACGCGTGGCTTTGATGCCTCAATGTACATATAATAGCCTTTTCCGGAATGATCCGTATTTGGACCGGTCTGACCACTAGGAGTCTTCCCTTTGCGACGTCTCCAACGAAAATTAGCCGTGTCATCATGCATCCAGCCACATGTTGAATCATCAAAGTTACAATCGTAGGCACCTGCAGAAATAACACACTCAATAGATATACTGCGTAAATGATATTACCTTGAAATTCATAATAATATGTCTCAAGAAGAGAAATGAAAGGTTTTATCCAAGAGAAGCCTGAAGAAGATGTTGGTTTGATATTTGTACAAGCAGGTTATCCAGATAGTCCAATAATATACAAATACAACAAAAGACCAAAGAAGCCTCAAGACTATTGGAAAAAGTAAACAAGAAAAAACACAAAACAAAGAAAAAAGCACTCAAGATGCGTGAATATAAACAAACATTAAAAAGAAAAAACCGTCGCACAATAAATAAAAACCAAAAAAAGGACTAAAAAGGGAAGAAATAAACAAAAGGTCAAAGAGGCCTCCAAGCCCTTGGATATGTTTTATGAAGGCAGCTCCTACACTTTGGAACAAGCTTCCCGCAAACATTCAAACAATTACCACTCTTCAATCGT
>WURV02148167.1:0-17901 GCA_011762755.2 Epimenia babai | reverse complement strand
ACTCCCACAGCCGGCCAGCCCAGACCCGCGCTTTGCTAGAGCAGCTTTCTCAACGGGATGGGCTGGAAACGACGGCGGACAACGATGTGATTGAGGCCATCCTCTCCCACCCCAACTTTTAGCGAGGCCGGCCTCGGGCCGAATTCAGGCGCGGGGAAAGACCGACGGCAGCGCTACTTCGCTGTCTTCGGTGCGCTTGACGCAGGCTTTGCCGAGCCGCTCGGCTTCCCACCCCCGTTGCCCTTCGCGGCGAGGGTCTTGAAGCGTTGTTCCGCCCCGGGGGGGCCATAGAGTTGCAGTGCCAAGAAAGGTTGGCTTTTACCGGGCAACCACTGGTGCAAGGTCCGCGGCGGCACTTGCACCCAAGAGCCGGCCGTTACCTGCGACTTCTTTGCCGCCGCTCCCACCGACACTTGGCCTTTGCCCTCGAGCACCAAAAGGTGTTCCCAGGAGCTGGCGTGCATATGGGCAGGAACCCCCGCGTCGGCACTCAGCCGCAGCACCCCAAGGCCCACATAACGGGAGGTATGCTTATCAAAGGCCAGGCGGGCGTGGTATGCGCCCCCACCCCAAGCCAGGTCCGGAAGCTTTTTCAGGTCCACCCGCGCCAGCCGAAGCGCCCGCTTGTCCGTCTTCTCCGGCGCCTCCTTGCGCCACGACTTCAGCCACTCGCTGCTTTGCTTGCAATCGGGCTTGGGGGCCTTGCAGCGCAACTCCTCAATCGGCAGCCACGCACCGGGGCGGGGGGCGCCTAGCAAAAGCGCTACCCGCAAAGCAGCACCCTTGCTGGGCTTGACTACCAGGTTGCCATCAGCCGCCCGCACCGCTGCGTATGCCCCCAGAGGCAGGTCCTGCTTATCCGCCTCCACATTGCCCGCGCCGCTGATTCCAACTAGATAAACATCGCTGGTTGGCAATGCCGGGATCGTCAGGCTGGCGCCCTCGTTTAGCTGGTAAATGAAACTGGCAGCCGTGGGGCCCACGCCTTCCTTGTCCTTGGGGAGGTAGTGGCTGTTTTTGGCTGGTGCATCGGCGGGGGGAAAGCTGCATTTCTGTTTGGCCTTGCAGACGATGGCCTGTTTTGCGAAGAGCTGCGGGCTTAGGGCGGGCAGCTCTTTGGAGATGGGCGTTGCCTTGGGTTTCTTCGGCGCTGTGCTTGCGCTTGGCACAGGCGCCCGTTTCGACGCGACGGCGGGCTTTTTGGTAGGGGGTTTTTCCGATTTGCAACCGCTGGTTGCCGCCACCACTAGGCAGAGCCCAACGAAACCAAGCTGCCGCCGTGGCTGCGGGTAAAGGAAGGGAATAAGTGAGGTTTTGCTAATCATATTCGGTCTCCCCGCGGGCCTAGGCCTGGGTAGCGGTGGGTTTGCGGGCTCGCGTAGCGAAATACCCGGGCATATGCTTGCCCAGAGGCTCCCCGGGGTCGCTCCAATCTTCAAACATATCCAGCAACACCAGCCCGGCCCGCAGCTGCCCGCCGATGAGGTCTTCCAGGCTGTGGCCAAAAACCAAGGGCTCCTGCTTGTCCGTATAACGGCGACGCTCTTCGTCGGAAAGGGACTCGGTATCCGAATAGGGAACCTTGTACTTTAGGTTTAGCTCCCCCTTTGCCTCCGCGTCGGGGTCTACCAGAAAGACAACTGGGTTGGTAAGCCCCGAAAGCAGCTCCCCCCCAGGCTTGAGCACCCGTACGCATTCCCGCCAAACCGGCGTCACGTCGGGCACAAAGCAGTTGGATACTGGGTGCACGATGAGGTCAAAACTCTCCGCCTCAAAACAGCTTAGGTCGGCCATGTCTCCCAGCACGGTGTCGATGCTCAGGCCTGCCCGAACCGCCACTTCGCGGTCCGTTTGAAGTTGGTTGGGCGAGTTATCATATACGATGACATCTGCACCCGCGGCAGCCAGCAAGGGGGCTTGTTGTCCACCGGCCCCCGCGAGGCAAAGCACCCGTTTCCCCACAAGCTCTCCCAGCCAAGCCGCTGGCACCACCTGGGTGGGCGTCAGGACGATCTCAACCTTTCCTGCCCGGGCTTTGGTGATTTGCTCGTCGCTGAACGCAACGGTCCATTTGTTGCCGTCCAATACCGCCTTATCCCAAGCCGCGCGGTTGTAAGCGAGAATGTCCATGGCGAAGCGTCTTAGCCGAGTTTCGCAGGCGATTCTAGCGTTTGCTCCGTCTCCTTCTCCGCCAGCATAATGGCGCGCGAGCAGGCAGCTAGCGCGGCTTCAACGATAGGCTGCGTTTGGCGATCTCCCGAATCCGCTTAAAGGTCCAGCCCCGTTTGCGCTGTTTGGGGGAGCGGGGATCGGTGGGTTTGCCGTCGGCGGATTTGCAACACCGAAAGCTCAGGTAGTAATAAGCGAAGGACTCGTCGTGGTCGTAGATCTTCGGCCGGCATTGGTTGCGCACGCCCAGGTACCAGGGCCCGCCAGTGGTGACATTATCAAACTTGCCGTCCCCAAAGCTCTCCGAAGCGGCCAGTTCGTCGGCGTTTCCGGGCATATCGTACACCCCGTAGTCGCTGATGCATTGGGGCTGGCTGCCGCTCACGACCCCCTGCCAAAGCCGTTCCGATTCCGCCTTGCTGCGCTTCCACAAGAGTTTGCCATTGGGCCTATCCCAAGGCCGGTCCCCATTGCAGATTTTTGGGTTCCGCTTATAGCCATAAGGGTAGGGCTTGTAGTCGGGGCCTTCACAGGCCATGGTCCATTCCGTTTCTGTGCATACCCGCTTGCCCTGGTCGGCGCAGATGACTTGTGCTTGGTAGAAGTTGTTCCACACCACCGGCCGGGCGCCGGGCTTGTTGGCATATTCGTAGCGATCCATGCAGAATCTCTTGTGCACCTTATCCCCTACGCAGCGGCTGGGTTTGGCGAACTCTTTGCAAACGGTTTTGCGGTTCGATTTGGCATACCAGCTCTTCAGGCAGGTGAGTTTGAGCTTGGTGCAATAGTCCCCATCCACCAGGACCATGTCTGCGGGGCAGGCCGAAGACGCGGCTGAAGCCGAAGCCGATGCCGAGGCGCTCGCCGGGGGCGCTGCCGTCGTTTTCTCGCTGCCGCTTGGCAGGGATTGACTAGCGGAGGGCAGGGGGCGAGGAGCATCCGTCCCAGCGGCAGGTGGGTGGGCTTCGGCGCCCGTGCCAGCGTGGCAGCCGCCAAATCCGGCTCCAAATGCCCAAAGCCCCAGGAGGCTCACCGCTGCAAGCAGGCGCCGATGGGCAGGGGTGCGCCTGTGAGGGGTGCGCCTGTGGCCAAGGGCGGGGCCATCGGCGCGGCTTGGGCTGGAAAAACTTATCACAGCTTTTGCTTACCCGAAAAACCGCTTGGGAATTTCCAACATCGCTAGGCCCGAAGGGGAAACTCGTGTACGCAGCGAGCATGAGAGTCACTCCTTTTGTTTCTTCCCTGGCCCTCGCTGGCGCCACCGTCGCGCTTCTGGCGGGCTGCGAAAAGTCCAAGCCTGCTCCCACCGGAGCCGCCACCACCAAGAGCGCCCCACCCGCTGCTTCTGCAAGCGCGCCCAAGCCCAAGGCGGATGCCGCCGGCCCCATCGCCAAGAAGTTGGCGGCGTACGCTCCCGTAGCGGTCAAGGCGGACCTCAGCGTGCTTCCCAAGGAGGAGAAGGCCGCGCTCGACGAGATCATCAAAGCCTCGCGTTTTCTCGACCCCCTCTTTGACTTGCAGGCTTACCGCAAGAACCCCGAGCTGCAGAACAAGCTCGCCCAGGACGCCAGCCCCGCAGGCCGCGCAAAGTTCGAGTTCTTTCGTGTGATGCGTGGCCCCTGGGACCGCCAGAACCACCATATCCCCTTCGCTATCACGCGAAACCACGTCAAAGGTGCTGGTTTCTACCCCGAGGATATGAAAAAGGAAGAGTTCAAGGACTGGATCAAGAAGAACTCTGGGGATAAGAAGAATTTCGAATCCTTGTTCACTATCATCAATCGCCAGGACAAGAAGCTCGTGGCGGTTCCCTATTCGGAGGCTTACGCCACGTGGCTAAAGCCCGCCGCTGAGCACCTCAACCAGGCGGCGACCAAAACGAAGAATGCCTCCTTGAAAAAGTTTCTCAAGAGCCGCGCCAAGGCGTTCTTGTCCGATGATTATTACCAATCGGATAAGGATTGGATGGATATGGACTCCCTGGTGGAAGTCACCATCGGCCCCTACGAGACGTACGAGGATAAGCTGCTGAACCTGAAGGCCAGTTTTGAGTCCTTCGTCACCATCGCCGACCCGAAGGCCTCCAAGAAGCTTGCGAAGTACAAAGGGTACCTGGGCGAGATGGAGAAGAACTTGCCTGTGGATGACAAGGTAAAGACCAAGCGGGGAAGGGAAAGCCCCATTCGCGTGGTGGACCTGGTGTTTGCAAGCGGCGATGCCCGGAAGTCCGTCCAGACCATTGCGTTCAACTTGCCCAACGACGAGCGAGTGCGCAAAGAGAAGGGCGCCAAGAAGGTGATGCTCCGCAACCTGATCAATGCGAAGTTTCGCCTGATTTTGAAGCCCATAGCGGAGACGATTTTGGATAAGTCTCAGCATAAATACCTTTCCCAAGTGGCTTTCTTTAATGAAACCCTCTTCCACGAGCTATCCCATAGCCTGGGCCCCGCGTTTACCAAAGTGGACGGCAAGAAGGTGGAGGTGCGAAAAGCCTTGGGAGCGCCCTATTCCGCTTTGGAGGAGTGCAAGGCCGACGTGATGGGCGCCTACAATATCCTCTTTATGATTAAGAAGAAGGAGTTTCCCAAGGAGTTCCGCGAGAAGCTTTTGGTTTCCTACTTCGCAGGCCTCTTCCGCAGCGTGCGCTTTGGTGTGGCTGAAGCCCACGGCCAGGGCGCGGCCATTCAGATTAACCGCTTCTTGAAGGACAAGGGTGCCGTCTTTGACGAAAAGACCAAGACGTTTAAGGTGGATTTCGACAAACTAGAGGCCTCCATCAAGGGTCTGGTGCACGATTTGGTGATGATCCAGCACAAGGGGGATAAGGCGGAGGCCAAGAAGCTGCTCACCACCGTGGGCATTGCCAGTGCGCCCATGAAGTCGGCGCTTGGCCAGGTCCAGGGCGTGCCTGTGGACTTGCGGCCCTACTATCCCGCCGCAGGCGAGAGTGCTGCTATCTTCAAAGCGGGTTTGCCCAAAAAGCCCTGAGGCACCTCGGCCGTTGAGGCGGCGTGCGGGCTTTGGTACACGCCGCTTATGCCTCGTTTTCCCAAAGCAAGCCCTGCCGCTAGCGGCCTTTCAGACCAGATTTTCAGCCAGCTAGCGGCCGCGGCCCGTGAAACCACAGAGCCGGTGGCGCCCTTGCACGTGGGGGATACGTGGATGGATCCACCCCCCGCGGCATTTCCGGTGCTCGAAGGCGTTCCTCGGGGGGAGCGTTTTTTCAACTACGCCCCTGTGGTGGGCAACGCTGATCTTGTGGCGGCCCTTGGCAAGCGGCTTAGTGAGCGCTTCGGCGTGGAGCGCGGCCCGGGGGAAATCCAAATCGTATCTGGTGCAACTGCCGGGCTCTCCGTGGTGGCCAACGCCCTGCTCCAGCCCGGGGATGAGGTGCTCTTGCCCTCGCCTTTCTGGCCCTTGATCCGCGGCATTTTGAAACTGCGGCAAGCGGTGGTGAAGGAAGTCCCCGTGATGCATCGCCTTTCCGAGGGGGTGGACTGGGAAAAGGAGCTTGAATCCCGCATAGGCGATAAGACAAGCGCCATTTATCTGAATAGCCCAAACAACCCCTGCGGATCTGAGCTTTCGGAGGCTGATCTACAGGCCATTGGGGCCATCGCTGAAAAGCACGACCTATGGGTGCTCTGCGATGACGTGTACGACGAAGTCTATTTCGGCAAGGAGCGCGGCCCCATCCCGTGGCTCGTGCCCAGCATTCGGAAGCGCGCCGTTGTTGTTCACTCCTTTTCCAAGTCCTATGGCATGGCTGGCGCCCGGGTGGGCTATGTGCATGGTCCGGCTAACGCCCTGGCAGCCATTCGCGCCAGCCAAACCTTCACCACCTATTGCGCGCCACGGCCCATGCAAGCTGCGGCGCTGGCGGCATTTCTGAACGCCGACCAGTGGTTGGCGACCATGCGCAAGTCCAATGGTGAAGGGGCCAGGCGAGCGGCGGAACTTCTCAATGTGGCGGTGCCCACCGGTGGAACCTTCTTGTTGGTAAACGCCGATGCCGGGGTGGCAGAATACGGTAGCCCCTTGGGTTTTCTGAAAGCTTGCCTAGGCCGGGGTGTGCTCTTCACTCCGGGCGGCGCATGCGGTGAAGGCTTCGAAAACTGGGTGCGGATTTGCATCAGCAGCCTTCCGCCCGAAAAGGTGGCCCAGGCAGTATCCCGGGTTGCCGACCTTTTTTAGGCTAGAAGATCCAGTACATGCCGAAATCGACGATGGGGGTTTTGTTCGGCAACACTACGTTGACAGGCGGGATGCTCCAATTGCCATACCCCAGGCCCGCCCGCAGATTGAAGGTCTTCCAGGACCACACAAAGGATGGGACGATGGACCAAGCCTTCGGGTAGTCAAGTGCGCCGGTTGAGGCGTCGGCCTCTGCATCGATCCTTGTAAAATCATCGGGGGCTAGGTGGACTTTCGCAATGCCTGTGAGGTGCTGAAATATGAGATACCGGAGCTGGGTGTTGATAGCCAACGTCCGGGACAAGGTCCAAACGATGTTGGCATGCACTTGCAGATTGGAACTTGCCGCAGCCCCTTCGTATTGGTCTTCGTTGAAGCTGCCCTCCACCCGGATCGCCGTATACGTAACCCCGCCTGTCATGGTCCAGGTGGGGTTTATCCAATGGCTCACAAAGAAGGAGGCGGGCAATATGGTCAGCCTGCCTTTCCCGCCAGAGCTTCGCAGGACGTTGTCTGCATCAAACCACAACCCGCCAACCCGAAGGGCAAATGACCAGTCGTTCTCCGAGTACACCCTCCACTTCGCGAAGAGGCTGGGGGTCCCAAGCACCAAAAGCGCGCCGTAAGTACCCAGCGTGATGCTATCGAAGATGCTATATTCTTGGCGGGCGATCCCGAGCCGGAATGTGCCTGCCTTTTGCGTAAAGGCGCTATCGTCAGTGATGGGCGTTTCCCGGGTATGATCTGCCCGGGCATCCACACTCCACAAGCCTACACAGAGCGTTAGCGACAACCCAAACCCAAATGGGCTTGTGTTCCTCATTGGGCCCCGCCTTGATCGGTGAAGTCCAACATCACCGTTGCTCCCTGCTCGCTGGTGCAAACACCCTTCACTTGGCCGCAGCGGAAGACGCCGTTGGCGGCGCGCACCTGGCGCAGCTCCGTTGCGGAACTTGCGGCAATCACAACACCGTCGGCCACCTGGATGGGCAAGCCAAACTCCTTATTCTGGAGATGGTACTCCACGGAAAGGTCCACGCTGTCCGTGTTCCCATCGATGCTTAGCGGGCCAGCCAAGCGAAGGACCACCGGCCCATTTCCAAACCCATCGATGGTTATATTATGACCAATAAACAGCTCCACCAAGGCGGGCGCAATTTCGGAACCCACTTCTACTTGTGATTGGCCTGAACGAAATCGGCAGCGCTGGCCCGTGCCCCACATGACCGGGTCCAGGCCTTCCTGGGTAAAGCCAGCGGTCAGGTGCAGCAAGCCATTTTCGTCCCTATTCGGTTGGGGCGTGTCCAGCCAACCGTTGCAAATACGGCTCACTTGAAGAAACCCATGGGCCTGGAGCGTCAGGGTGGCTTGCCGCCGCCCCACATTTAGAGCCTGGGTGCTTTCGCCGCCAAGTTCCCCATCACTTTGAAGTGAGGAGCGCAGGGGCCCCAGGAACTGCTCATCAATACCCAGCCGGTTCATCAACCTTAGGGATTTGCTAAAGGCACTAACGAACTGTTTGGCCGCATCCGGGCCGAAGGTTCCCGTTGGGGACTCAAAGGGCGCGACAATTGCGCTCATATCTGGCGGTGTGGGCTTTTCCACCTTCTCGCTTCCCCCGCACGCCAGCATTAGCCCCGCGAGAGGGCACGCCAACATTGTCCTCAGCGTGCCGGCGAAGGGCGAAAAGGCGCGCGCCTCCGCCTGCTCACTCGCCGAATTCGTTGCCCGGGATGTCGGCCCCCGGCCATAGGTTTCCATGCTCACAAGCTTAGGCGGCGCTATCACCGCTTGGCTACAAGAATCTGGGCTCAACAGAAAGTGCCCGCCGCCCGCAAACCCAAGCCGCCGCAATTGCTTAGCCTCGCCGCCCACCAAACTTCACCGGGCCGGCAGCGATGCATTCGCCGCCCTTTTCCTGGGTGATGTGATGCCGCTGGCTTTCCGTATGCTCCAACCAATGCCGACGGACCTCCTCAGGCACGTTGAACTCAACGAGCACCTCTTCCAGGATTTTGAGGCGGCGCAAAAACTGACCACCCATAATGCGGTGGCCCCGGTGAGCTTCTGCCAGGGAGCGACCAGCATATTTGACGTCCGCGCCCAAGTGGGCAGCGGCAAACTCATATTCGAAGCGCTTGAGCCGCTCCGGATCCACCTTGCGAAAGAAAAACCCAATCATGGCATCGTCCATGACGCGCTCTACGAATCGCTGAATAATGGCGCGCAATGCCGCCTCTCCGCCAAGCGCGGCGAAATGGGAGGGTGGGGAGGAAGTCATACCCCTTGGTAGCACAGCGCCTTCCTCCTGCGTTTCCAGCCGTCAGGGTTTCGGTTATACACACTTCGTGCCGCCCCCCTCCATCAGCCTTGCCAGCTTCAATTGTTTTGGCACTTGCCAGAGCTTTGTCGGCTGGTTGCAGGGCTGGAGGCCGCCTGTGGCCAAGCGCCTCCGGCATTCCGGTTTTCGCCGGCTTATCGCCCAGCACACCGTGTTTTGCGTACAGGAGCTATTCACCCCCTATGCTCAGCGCGCGTTTGTCGAGCATGTGCGCGCGGAAGGCATGAGCATGGTGAGTGCCTACGATCGGGACTGGAATCACGGCCCCTCCCTTTGCGGTACCGGATTGGCCGTCGCATTTCGGGGGGAGCGGGTAGCAGCTGCGGAGCTACGCTTTCAGGAATGGGGCACCGGGTGGGATAAGGCGGCCCAAAAGGGCTGTCTCTGGCTGCACTTGCGGGTAGATAGCGGCCAGGAAATTGGGGTCCTGACGACCCACGTGCAAGCGGGTAAGGAGCCTGCAGACATGGTTGCGCGGCAGAACCAGTTGCAGGAGATGGCCGACTGGTTGCAGCAGCAGCGCCCCCGTGGTTTGCCCACATTTGTGGCGGGTGATCTAAATGTAGATGCCCTCGGGGCGGAGAAGGAGCTGGAGGATTACCAAAAGCTTACCGCACTACTGCCTGGGTACTCAGATTTGGGGCTCCAGGCGGACTTGCCGACCTATGAGCCCCTGCCTGATGAAAACTCCCTCGCCTACGCCCACGAGCCCGACGGTCACTGCCAGCGGATTGACCATATTTGGTATCACCCCGGCGAGCAATGCTGGCAAGCCTCCGAGGTGGAGGTAGTAAGGGTGGACCAGTTGGAGAGCGCGCCAGAACTCGGCCCCCTGAGCGATCATTGGGCCGTGCGCACCCGGCTGGAGCTGCCATGAATATGCGCCTTGCGTACCTGCTGGCTGTGGTGACCCTGGCAGCATTTACCCAAGGGGTGGTGGGCTTTGGTGCCGTCGCTTTGGTGGTAGCGCTGGGGAGCCAAGTGGACACCATCGCGGAGCTTCTCTCGGCCTTCTTTCCCCTCGTTTGGGCCATGAGCTGGTTTTTCGCCATACGGGACCGAATGTTCATCGACTGGCCCTTCCTTTTGCGGAAGATGCTGCCCTTTAACCTGATTGGGCTGGCCATTGGCGCTGCGATCGTGGTGGCAGGCGGAAAGTTGCCCCTCCAGGTACCCTTCGCCATCTTCATTATTGTCCTGTCCATCGTGGAACTTGCCCGCAGCAAACGCGCCACCACCGGCAAGCTCAACCCGTGGATCGCGAGGCTTATGCTCGCTGGCGGCGGTTTCGTACAGGCACTCTTTGGCGCGGGCGGTCCCCTGATTGCGTACGTGACGAACAGGGGCATTGGAGATAAGCGGGCCATTCGCACAACAATGGCTTGTATGTGGATTGCCCTCAACGGCGTGATTCTCACCGTATATGCATTCGAGGGAAACCTAAACCTAGCCAGCCTTAAGCAAACCGCTCTCTTTCTACCGGCGCTTTTGCTTGGTTTGGCCATTGGCGACAAAGCCCACCGTAAGCTGCCAGCGGAGCGCTTTCGTGGTTTTACCTACTTGGTGCTCATCTTCGCCGCGGTCGGGATTTTGGCCCGTTCGTTGGGATAACATCGCTACCCACGCCGGCCCGCGGCTCCGTCTCGCTGCTGCACCCCAGGCTCCCTAGAGGGGCTTGTGACCGCTTAGGCGCTCCACGTGGGATTCCACCAGCGCTTCCAGGCTCAGGCGCTGGGGCAAGCTCAAGTTGGGCGCTGGCACCCGAGGCAAGGAGTGAAGCAAGCTCAAAAGGGAGAGCGCCCCCATGGGCCCCGCCTCTTGATGGGTAAGCTGGTTGAGCTCATTGCTTTGGTGCTGGTTTACCAATAGCAACTCCCCTTCCGCGGCGAAGGCGTCAAAATCCGCCCGTACAGCGTGTAGCTCGCGCAGGGGCACGGAAAATTGCTTGCGAAGAATCCCACCATGCTCTTGGTATTGCACTTGCCCCGCGTCGATGGTGAGGGTCGCCCGCTTACCCAAACTGGTCAGAATGCCCGCCAAAATTAGCGCGCCCAGCATGCACGCGAACAGGCTTAGTATGTAAAACCCGATGTCATCCATAAAGGGCCGGCTTCCGAAGGCCGCTGCCTGCAGCCCCCCGGCGATCATCAATCCGCCCAACCCGCGCATGAAGGGCATCTTCAGTCCCCAACGGAGCTGGGTCCGGTTGGGCTGGGTGATCACCTCGATGCGATCCACCGGCGGAGGCGGCGGCGTCACCTGCTTCGGCTGGGCCTTTCCAGCTTGCAGATGTCGGTCCAGGCTTTCAAGGCAGCGCTCCGCTTTGGTTTCGTTGTGAAAGCGGCACAGGCTCCACACACCGCCATCGGTGCGCAAGAGGGCAATGCGGTAGGCCTCACTCTCACTATGCTTTTCCGTTACCAAAACGAAACGCTCGAATTCCGAATAAGGCAAGCAGATGCTTGGCTGTTTGTCGCCAGGCTTATCCAATATGGCGAGCTGCCCCCGGGAGTTATCAAACACCATCCTGGCGGGCTGATGGCGCGCGCTGGACATGGCCAGGGTAGGCCCCAGAAAAAGCGCCCCGAGCCCCAGAAATACGGGCAGGTAGATGGGCTCCGGCCAGAAGGGGCCCAGCAGCAAGCACACCAGGCTAGCCAGCGTAAAAAGGATGCGCAGAACAACCAACGGGGTGCGGTTCCAGCGAAGTTCAAGTTGGCCCGAGGCCGTTGGGTCGGAGAGTCGATAAGACATTGGAGCGGGGGGAGAAAGAGCTGCCGCCCAGTGTACCGAATGTCCCAGCGCCCTGCCCAATCCTTTGGCTGAAAAGCCCCTGGGCGTGGACCGACTCCTAAAAGCTGCCTACGAGTTGCATCCCCTGGCTATCTGGCGTCCATACAGGCAGCGCCGTCCATTCCCAGTCCAGCGGCCCGTGGCTTTCCGGCGCGAAGCGAATACCGCGGAAGTAAAACAGCGTGGGAAAGAGGTAGCCAACCGCGTAGCCCATCAGGTGTCCGCTAATCACATCCGTGGTCCAGTGGTTATCGGAAATGATGCGCAACATGCCCGTTCCCGTGGTGAGCACGATGGCCTCAAAGCACGCGGCTGGGTCTTTCCAATCGCCGCCGTAGAGGGGCAACTGGGTATGAAAGGCACATGTCAGGCCCGCGGAGGTGGCGGAAAGGGCCGCGTGACCACTGTAATAGGAGCGAAAGCGGTCGTTTGAATTGCAGTTCGCGGAGTAGTCTCCCTGCAGGTCGCAACCAAGCCCATAAGGGCGCTCCCGGGCGAAGCTAAACTTGGCCAGGCCGTTGAGGGCAATGGTGACGGCATAGGACTGGGCCACGATCAGGCTCATGCGGCCGGCTACTTCCGTGTTGCCATCATCGCCAATAAGGCCAAAGCCGATGGGGTCCAAGAGCGCCGGCTGGGCAATGGCGGCAAAGAGCAATACATCGCTAAAAAGGGCTGCCCGTTTGCGACCTTCCAGGCTTGTGTCTGCAAAGGAGCGCCGGGCAAAGTTATCAACTAGGATGGGACCCTTCCACCTCGCTTCAGTTGGCTGGGGAGCGAGTCCCAGCGTCACGCCATACATGGCTGCGCTTGCGCCAACGACGCCCGCTTCCCACCAACCCGGTTTACGCCAGCGGGAGCGCCACTTGAGGCGATGGGCCGGCTTCGCCTCCTTTTCCCCACATGTCCCTACCTTGCTGCCTAGACAAATCGCCACGGCAGTCAGCGCCAGCCACCAGGATCGGCGCCGGCGGCACAGGGGGGTGCGCGTGGGGGGCATGAAACTCGAGTACCACGGCTTTGGCCAAAGGTGCAGCCCTCGTCGGGGCGCGAGCTGAAACCGCCGGCGAGCGGCGTCCGTAGGAGGGGGGATGTCTACTCCCTACCTGCGTCTTGGCACTTTCGGCTTTCTCGGGATCTTCGGCGTCTTGTTTGGCTCTGGGTGTGAGAAGCAGCGGCCCGCACCCGCCTCGGAACCCCGGCCGGTGGATGCTCCCCCCGCGGCGACCAAGAGCGTACCGGCGGGCGCCATTTCACAAGTGGCAGAGCTTTACTCGTCGGAGGGGTGCTCTAGTTGTCCACCGGCGGACCGCCTGGCGGGCGAGCTGCTACGGGATGCCCAAGCGTCGGGCGCCGGCTTGTTGCTCTTGAGCTTTCAGGTGGATTACTGGGATCGCCTTGGCTGGGTGGACCCCTTTGCGGCCCCTTTTGCCACCGAACGTCAACGCCAGTGGGCCCAAGCCAACCACCAGCGGGGTGTGTACACGCCTCAGATGGTTATCAATGGCAAGCATGGGTTCGTGGGTTCCCGCCGGGCTGCGGCGAAAGGCCACCTGTCGGCCTCAGCGGGTAAGTCCTTGCCGGTGACAATTCGGATCCAGCCCCTGCCAAACAAAAGGAGCGTTCGCATTACCCTCGCTCCGGCCCCTCCCGCGGGGGAGCTGCACCTCGGCCTCCTTCAGAGCCAAGGCGTGAGCGTAGCGAAGGCGGGGGAAAACCGCGGCCGGCGCCTGGTGCATCGCAACCTCGTCCGTCATTGGCAGCCGTTGGCGCTGCGAGCAAACCAAGACGTGGAGCTTCCCGAGGCGGCGTTCAAATGGGGGGCGGGCTCGGTGGTAGCGCTGCTGGAAAAGCCCAACCGTCAAGGGGTGTTGGGGGCTGCGGCCTTGGGCTCAGAGAAGCTAACATCCCCCTTAGGCTGGGCCGCGTGATTCTTTCGTGGGGAGAAAATTGCCCCTCGGGCGCCAAGCCGTGACAAAACTGCCTTTATGCCCGCTGCTGCGCCCACTGCCCCGCGACGACTCCCTGACGAGGGGCGGGCCCGCCACGCATTCCGTTGCCTGGTCGCCCTGGTTGAGCGGACGGTGCGCGATAGCATTCGGGACCGGCTCACCGGTATGGCGGCGGAAGTGGCGTTTTTCATGGTGTTTTCGCTGCCGCCGCTGCTCTTGGCGCTTTTGGGCGCGGTGGGCTACCTGGCCGAGTCCCTGGGCCCGGGTGTAACGGGGGAAATTCACCGAGAGCTGATTGCCTGGTGCAATGTGGTCCTTAGCCACCAAACGGTGGAGAAAGTGGTGGAACCGCTGCTCAGGCAGCTTTTGACCCGGGGCCGAGCGGATATTGCCTCTGTGGGTATCGTGCTTTCGCTTTGGTCTGCGAGCCGCGCCACGAGGGTGATTATTGACACGGTCACCATCGCGTACGATCAGAAAGAAAGCCGACCCATCTGGCAACGGATCGCGCTCGCTGTGGGCATGACCACCACGGTCATTATTATCGGCACCTTGCTCTTGCCCTTGCTTGTGCTGGGGCCGTCGTTCGGTGCCACCATCGCGTCCGAGTTCGGCGTGGGCCATGTGTGGGAGGTTGTCTGGCGCTGGTCCTATTGGCCCACCGTCGGTCTGCTGGGAATCATCTCCCTCACGACCCTCTATACCTGGGCGCCGCCCGTACGAACCCCGTGGACCCGGGATGTACCCGGGGCACTTGTGGCATTCATGGTTTGGTTGGGGGGTAGCGGCGTCCTGCGCTTTTATGCCCGCACGGTCTTTCTAAAGAGCGCAGCCTATGGCGCCGTCTCCGCGCCCATGGCCGTCCTGCTATTCGTATACATCACCGCTGCGGCGGTGCTCGTTGGGGCGGAACTGAACGCCGAGATCGAGAAAATGTGGCCCTCTCACGCCGAGGGAGCAGCCCATCAGCGCAGCCGGGTCAAACGGGTACGCCGCCGGCGGAAGGGCAACCTGCAAAAATACCGCATGTGGCGTATTCGCAAACGCCGCGGCATTGGCGTCTTCCGGCCCAAGTCAAAGCACGTCGGGGATACCGACGAGGCCCTACGCACCACCACCTCGGGCCGCTCTCAGCTTTCGATGACTTCGCCGCCGTCTGCAAGGTCTGCCAAGGCCTGATCGGTAATGCGAAAGGTGCTCCAGCCGGCCATTGGCTTGGCGCCGAGTTCTTTATAGAAGTCGATGGCGGGCGTATTCCAATCCAATACGGACCATTCCATGCGCGCCGCGCCTTGGGCTTTGGCAATGGCCGCCAGGCTGCGCAGGAGCTTTAGTCCGATGCCTTTGCGGCGGTGCTCTGGGGGAACAAACAGGTCTTCCAAGTAGACGCCCTTTCGTCCCCTCCAGGTGGAGTAGTTGAAGAAGTAGAGCGCGAAGCCGACGGGCGCTCCCGCCTCTTCTGCGAGGATGCAGTAAAAAGGTGGGTTCTCAGCTTCCAACTGGGCCCTCAGGGAAGAGACGGTTGCCTCCACCGCATCGGGCTCTTTTTCATAGGTGGCCAGCTCCTGAATAAATCGCAAAAGCGTGGCGGCGTCTTCGGGGCGGGCGGCTCGCAGTTGGATGCTCATGCCCCCCCTTATCAAGTTGAGGGTGCTTCCGAAAGGGCCGGCGCCAGCAGCTCTTGTTCCGCTTGCTGCAAAAACTGCCGCAGCTTCTGGTAGGCCCGATGGGCACGCAAGCGCACCGCGAGGGGTGTGGTGGCGAGTTTCTGGGCGATTTCCGGGTAGGGCATATCGGAGAACCAGTGCATTTCCACCACCTGCCGCTGGGATTTCGGAAGGCTTCCAATGGCCTGGTAGAGGTCATCGTGGGCGTAGGGGCTCTTTGGCTGCACAGCGCGATTAAACACCGGGCTTGTCTTCGGGTCCTGCGGATCCATGAGGGTCTCGGGACGCCTTTTGCTTGTGCGCGCCCGGTCCCGAAGGAGGTTGTACGCAATCGTCAATAGCCACGGCCGCAGGGGGGATGGGTAGGCATAACGCTCCCGTCCTCGGTGGAGGCGCAGAAAGGTCTTCTGCACAAGATCTTCCGCATCCCCGGCGGCACTGCGTTTGAGGAAAACACCTCGCAGGACCGGGGCGTACCGGCTGTAGAGTTCACTTCCGGCTTGGTCGTCGCCCTGCTGGTAGCGCTGCATCAGTTGTTCGTCGCTGAGTTTTTTCATGGTCTGCCCAAGGCAGGTGAGGTCAGCACAAGGCTGGGATACTAGGTGAGTGTCGCCAGTTCGGCTTTTGTTACAGCGCTTCGAAGAAAAACTTCTGCGGCCCCTCGGCGCGCCAAATAAACGCCGCTCCCCTTGCGCCAGCCAGCAGGGGACTTACACCTTTGACACCCTGCGGCGAACTCCCGTCGTGGGCGCTCTGACGAAGGGGGCCAGCCGCTTGGCGGGCTCTTGGCGACCATGACCCATATCCTTGAACTTCAGGCGCTGCAGAATGGCGACGAGGTATCGTTCCAGCGCCTGGCGCGGGACGCCCATCCGGCCATGGTGCGGGTGGCTTACGCCCAACTTGGTGACCATGGCCTTGCGGAGGAAGCAGCCCAAGAGGCCTGGCTTTTGGCGCTCGAGAAGCTGCCCACCTTTGAGGGGCGCTCGAGCCTCAAGACTTGGCTGTGCGGCATTGCAAATAACGTGGCCCGCAGCAAGGCGCGCAAAGAAGCCCGCTTGGTTCCTGCGCCTTCCATCGCGGTGGGAGAACCCGACGGACACGCCCACCACCCCGGCCGTTTTGAGCGGGCCGTGGCGCGGATGAAGGGCCACTGGAACGACCCGCCCGATGCATGGTCCGGGCGCGCCAAAAACCCCGCCATATGCGACGAATTGCGGCGGGTAATGCGACAAGCGTACGAGGCTTTGCCAACCCCCTATCAGCAAGTATTTGCATTGCGGGATATCGATGGCCTCTCCTCAGAGGAAACGGCGGAGATCTTGGGCGTGCAACCAGGTCATCAACGGGTGCTGCTGCACCGTGCTCGCTCCCGGCTGCGGGCTTCGCTGGAGGCTTATTGGCAATCGGGGGAGGACACGGGATGCTAAGCTGCAAGCAGATCGTTGAACTCTATACCGCCTATGAAGAGGGCGTGTTGTCCGAGGCGGAGCGGGCGGAATACGAGGGCCATATGGGCGCCTGTCCCCCCTGCGCCGAATACGTAAAGCAACTGGTGACAGCGGTGTCTCACGCCAAACAAGGCTGCAAATCGCCCCTAAGCGACGAAGTGGAATGCCGCCTGATGGGCGTGTTCCGGGCTTGGAAAAAGCGCCAAGGCTGTTAGGGCGCAGCTCGCGCCACGCTGCCGTTTCTTTCTCACTGTCGTGGTCGTGCTCTTATTGCTGGCGCCGACCTTTGCCTTTGCGTTTGCGCATTCGGTTGCGACGGCCTGGTCCACGGCGGCGTTTCCAAGGGGGCTTTCCGCCCCGCATGCGGTCTCGCCAACGGCGCCGCCCGCCTTTTTTGCCCCGGCCTCTACCCCGCCCGCGTTTCCAACGGCGATTGGCAGTGGCCAGCTTTTGCCGCTCGCTGGCGGTGAGTTTGCCAGCAACGTCCAAAAGGGCCTTGTGCATCAGGGTTTGGGATTCGTCGGTGCGCGCGTGGAGGTTTCTTAGGGCGCGTTCGAGCTTTTTCGGGTCGTAGGGGTCGGCCTGCAAGGCTTCGATCACCTCTCCCCGGGCTGCCCGCACTTCTTGCATCTTCGGGCGTACAGAGCGGGCGTGACTGCGCATGGTCTTGCGAATTTCCGTGCGTGGGTTGTTCCCCAACGCTCTCCGCAAATGAAAGAGCGCCATTGGGTCTTTGCCGTCGGCCGGTGCTGGCTTGCTGCGGTTGCCCATCACCAAGAGCATGACCAATGCCCCAGCCAGAAAGAGGTTGAACCCAACGGAGACCACCAGGCCCACCGCCAGTTTGCGATTCGTTGGCATCATTGCTCCGCTACCTCCGAAAGCCCAAAGTCGCTGCCAAATGCGAGGGTCGTGGCGTCGTCGGCATCACCAGTGTCGCTTCCCGCTGGGCCGAAGCCACTCAATACGGCGCCTCCTGCCACCAGCCCCAGACAGGCGGCCAGGCCCATGGCGGCCACCGGCTGCCAAATGGGGCCAAAGGGCCAAAGGGCCCGCTTCCAGTCAGACCAAGTTTCTTTCCACGTCGCGGGCCGAGGAGATTGGGCATCAGCAGCCACCGCCGCGAAAAGCTCTGGTCGCGGCTCCGGTGCTGTATCGAGGGCCAATAGCTCGTCGAGGGCGTGGGCGCGTCGCAGCAACTCGTGGGCTTCTTGGCTTTGGGCGAGCACCGCCTGCGCCATCGCTCGTTTTGCTGGCGGCCAGCGGTTTTGGTCGGCCCCATAAGTGTCCAGGAGCTCGGAAAACTCATTTAGGCTCGGATGACGGGGGTTCAT